>VXAL01014047.1:0-39886 GCA_013399475.1 Chauna torquata | reverse complement strand
TCCTGCGTGGGCTTCCCACAGGCTGCAGCTCTTCAAGAGCTGCTCCAATATGGGTCCGTACCACGGGGTCCATCCTTCAGGAGCAAACTGCTCCAGCATGGGTCCCCCACGGGTGGCAGCTCCCACCGGATCACCTGCTCCTGCGTGGGCTCCTCTCCACGGGCTACAGGTCCGGCCCGGAGCCTGCTCCTGCAGGGGCTCTCCATGGGCTGCAGCCTCCTTCAGGCCAGATCCACCTGCTCCACCGTGGGCTCCTCCACGGGCTGCAGCGTGGAGATCTGCTCCACCGTGGTACACCATGGGCTGCAGGGGGACAGCCTGCTCCACCATGGTCCTCACCACAGGCCGCAGGGGAACTTGTGCTCCCATGCCTGGAGCACCTCCTCCCCCTCCTTCTTCACTGACCTTGGTGTCTGCAGGACTGTTCCTCACTCCTCTCACTCCCAGCTGCTGTTGCGCAGCAGTTTTTTTCCCTTCTTAAATATGCTCTCACAGAGGCGCAAACAACATCGCTCATTGGTTCAGGTCTGGCCAGCGGTGCGTCCCTTTTGGAGCTGGCTGGAGCTGGCTCTTATCTGACATAGGGCAGATTCTGGAATCTTCTCACAGAAGCCACCCCTGTGGCCCCCCTGCTACCAAACCTTTACCACGTAAACCCAATACAACCATGAACATAAAATATTCTGTTAAGCTGAAGTTTAAAAAATGAAAAGCTGAAGCTCCGTCTTAACATATACAGACTATCCACCTAGATGGGATAAATGACTCCCACTGGCTGTAACAGCTAGGAATGCTGCACTTCATGGAGCAACCTACAACAATATCCACACAGCCTGAACACCAGAGCATTTTTGGGACTGAGTGGGGTTGCTGCCTATGGGTTATGGGACACATTATGGGATACAGGGGAAGAGCATCTTCGGATTGCACTGGACTTGGCATGGTATGTTTAGGGAAATAATGAAAGGTGGGGAACAGGATGGATCTATGTGATTCTATGTGAACAACGGTGGGAAAATAGATAAGGGGATAAAAAGGACTGGTTGTGTGTAAATGATTTGCTCATTGATATGCTTGTCCAGACATCTCTATGCCTGACCAGAGCTATCTGTCCTACCATATTATCAGATTCCATTTTTAACTCTTTTCCTGGGTGAGGAACTCTTTATTCTATATGCATGGAGGATTTGTGTGCCAGGAACTGCAGTGAGACTACGGTTTGGAGGCCCATGTGCCTGGGTGCCAGCACCTGAAGCAGTGCAGGTGTGCGTATGTGTGAGCACTGGCAAAGATCAAGCCGGACTAGTCAGCAAGTAGGTAAAGTGGCCTGGGAGCCACTGCAGGGCGTGTGTCTGTAAGGACGTGACCACTGGAGAATCTGCCAGTTGGAGGGACCAGAGGAATTCCAGCCAGCTGCTGGAGGGACTGTGTCCGGGGGTCACTAGGGGCGAGACCCACTGGTGTGTGTGTGTGTTTGTGCACCTCTAAGGGTGAGACCACAGGGAGGTGGCAACCGGGGGACTAGGAGTGTCCCAGCCAGCTGCGTGTGTATGTGTGTGTATGCGCGCCTGTGTGTATGTGTATGTTTGTGCCTCCGTGTACGCCTGTGTGCGTGTGCCTGTGTGTGTGAGGCTACCTGTACCATCATTTGGAGTGGGGTTGCAGCTTCAGGGGCTTGTAGGGCCAGGTGCCAGCAACTGGGGAGACTGGGATCCAGGGGCAGCTAGCGGGCAGACAGTATCCAAGCCCTGCTGCCAGAGGGACATACTCCCACTAGCGGACTGCCATGCTGATCAACCAGAGAGGGATCAGGATGAGATCATTGGTCATCTCTGTGTTCACGTGAAGGCTCTGTGCATCCTGTCTGTGTTGATCTGTGTGTCTGGCCGTGTATATATGTGTACATGTGGCATATACGCATGCACGTGTGTGTGTGTGCACGCATCTACTGGGAATATATGCTCAGCCTCGCTGCTGGTTGGATCTGGGATAATGGAGCTATGTCAGCCCTGCATCTCTCAGGCTGTCAGATCCAGCCCAATTCCCCTAACACATAACTTGGAAGATCATGCTTGATCCACATTGTCTGCTCTGAACTGTTTTTAGTTGCAAACAAGCCATATTAGTTTTCCACAGAACACAAAAGATTTACTAAATAGTTCAGAGAGCTCTCAAATCCTACAGCATCTAGAGTGGCACACACTTTATGTTGCCTGCCAGGGGACTCATTATGCTGCCTCTGAAACTCTGTTTCTATCAATCACCTTGACAACTGAATCAGGCCCTGGATCAAACCCTAAGAGCAAAATCCACTCACCCCACTGTATTTCCACTGCATGTGTCCGATTCATCCCTTGAAAGCACATCCAAATGAGAAATCCCTTTCTCAAAACATTAATTCCTTTGATGTGTGGCACCAAACCCACATGAAGGTACACTATATATATATACATATATATACATATATATATATATATGCCATGTGATANATCTCCTTCTATGATAAGGTCATCCGCTTGCTGGATGAAGCGAAGGCGGTGGATGTAATCTTTCTGGATTTTAGTAAGGCCTTTGAAATTGTCCCTCAGAGCATCCCTCTGGACAAATTGTCCAACTGTGAATTGAACAGGGTCATGCTACACTGGGTGATGAACTGGCTGAATGGTAGAGCTCAAGGTGTCGTAGTGATGTGTGGCTACATCTGGCTGGCAGCTGGTCACCAGCAGTGTTCCCCAAGGCTCAATTCTAGGGCCAGTCCTGTTCAACATTTTTATCAATGATCTGGATGCAGGAGTGGAATGCATCCTCAGCAAGTTTGGTGATGGTACTAAACTGGGAGGTGCTGTTGACTCTCTTGAGGGACAAGAGGCCTTGCAGAGGGATCTAGATAGAGTGGAGCACTGGGCAATCAGCAATGGCATGAAATTCAGCAAGGGTAAATGCTGGCTTCTGCAGCTGGGACAGAGGAACGCCAGACACAGGTACGGACTGGGAGAGGAGTGGCTGGAGAGCAGCCACGCAGAAAGGGATCTGGGGGTGCTGGTGACAGCAGGCTCAACACGAGCCAGCAGCGTGCCCTGGTAGCCAAAGGGCAAACTGCATTGTGGGGTGCATTAAACACAGCATAGCCAGCTGGTCAAAAGAGGGGGTTCTCCCGCTATACTTAGTGGTGGTGCGGCCACACCTTGAATATTGCATGCAGTTCTGGGCTCCACAACATAAAAAGGATGTTAAGGTCCTTGAAAGCATCCAGAGAAGGGCCACAAAGCTGGTAAAGGGCTGGAAGGCATGTCCTATGAGGAGAGGCTGAGGACCCTTGGGTTGTCTAGTCTGGAGAAAAGAAGGCTGAGAGGAGACCTCACTGCTCTCTACAGCTCCCTGGGGAGGGGAAGTGGGGAGGGGGGTGCCGGTATCTGCTCCCTGGTCACCGATGACAGGATGTGTGGGAATGGCATAAAGCTGCGCCAGGGGAGGCTCAGACTAGATATTAGGAAAAATTTCTTCACTGTGAGGGTGGTCAAACACTGGAAGAGGCTTCCTAGCAAGGTGGTGATGCCCTGCACCTGTCAGTGTTCAAGAGGCATTTGGATAATGCCCTCATTAATATGCTTTAACTTTTGGGAAGCCCTAAAGTGGTCCGGTAGTTGGACTCAGTGACCTTTGTAGGTTCCTTCCAACTGAACTATTCTAATTTTTAATATAAAGCAGATCATCCTTATCTAGATGCCTATGTAATTCTTCAAAGAATATAGCCAATTATGCCTTCCTGTTACAGAAGCTATATTGATTCTTCCCCAATATATCATATCTATTAACTCCATTCTCTATTACAGTTAGCACCAATTGGCTTCCAGTATCCAGGACTGCTCTTGGCATGTTTTTTGGCATCACATTAGTTACTTACCACCCTTCTGGCATTGAAGGAGATTTCATTAGTAGGTTGTAGTAGGTAGTTAAGGAATTTCATGTGAGCCCTGTGTGAAAAACCATTTGTAACTCCTCATCTATTGTGTGTTAAATTTCTTTCTATTTGATACTTTGGTGAGATAAAGTTTTTCAGGTACAGTCTTTCTACCTGCCCTCCAAAACGCATACTGCGTAGGTATGGGACCTTCCCTAATCTCTAAAGTTAACATTGATCAAAATAATGAATTCTGATTTGCTTATCTGACTTTAAGCAGTGGATAGTCTTCCAAGAACAGTTTTTTAAACCTTAATAATTTCTCAGTTTCAATAACTCTCTGGTAGGCCTCCTACTTCTAATACGTTTCAACCAATCTTAGTATATACTTTTTCACCTTTAACTAGCTAAATGTCAGTATCATTCTTTGGCTTGTCCTATCCTAACTTCATATCTAATTTGTTGGGCTTTAGGCTTAACATCTATTTTCTCTTTAGCTTTAGGCTAAAATTTCTCAGCAAGAAAACTATTTTTCAACCCAGTAGTTGATAAATCAAACTTCAGTCATTGTCATTTATAATATAAAACTGCTACCTTCCGAACAGTATTTTTGACATGTCTAGGTTGTGTGCACCTGCTGCAGGTATTGAAAAAAATAGTCTCAGGATCTGATTGAGCTTGTTAGACTTGGGAGAGCAGAAGGTCTTGCATGGATGAATTTGCATGAGGAGAAGTGCTGCCAGCAGGCTGGGGGAGGTGATCCTACCCCTCTGTACTCAGCATTGGTGAGGCCACACCTGGAGTACTGTGCCCAGTTCTAGGCACCTTCATACAAGAGAGACAGGGACATACTGGAGAGAGTCTAGAAAAGAGCCAAGAGGGTGATGAAGAGACTGGAGCAGTTCTGCTATGAGGAAAGGCTGAGAGCTAGGACTGTTCAGTCTGGAGAAGAGAAGGCTCAGGGGCATCTTACCCATGTATTTAAATACCTGAAGAGCGAATGCAAAGAGGATGGAACCAGATTCTTTTCAATCATGCATAGTGGACCGGACAAGAGGCTGTGGGCACAAACTGGAGCACAGGAGGTTCCCCCTGAATATCAGAAAGCACTTTTTTACTGTGAGAGTGACCGAGCACTGGCACAGGTTACTCACAGAGGCTGTGGAGACTCCCTCCCTGGAGATCTTCAAAAGCTGCCTGGACATGGTACAGGGCAACCTGCTCTAGGGAGCCCTGCTTGACCAGGGGAGGGGGTTGGACAAGATGACCTCCAGAGGTGTCTCCCAACTTCCAAATTCTGTGATTCTGTGATGCAGTGGCATTCTACAAGTGAATCAGCAGCAGATGGAAAACTCAGGTCTGCTGCTTAGTAGGTCAGGGGATCCAGAGATAGAAGACATGGAAAAGGCCAAGGTGCTCAGTGCTGGTTTTGCCTCCATTTCTCCTGGTAAGTCGTGTCCTCAGGCCTCCAGGCCCCTGAACCCCGGTCACAGCTGGGGGAGCAGGGCTACTGGGAGGGACCTTGACAAGTTGCAGAAAGAGGACGGCAGTCCAACATCATAAAGTTCAACACCGGCAAACACAAAGTTCTGCTCCTGGAATAGAATAACCCCATGCACTGGTACAGGCGGGCATCAACTGAGTAGAAAGCAGCTTTGCAGGAGAGGACCTGGGGGTCCTCGTGGACAGTAAGTGGAGAATGAGTCCATGAGGTAACCCAGCCGTGGTAAAGGTTGACCCCAAAATGGGCTGTACTAGCCTGAGTGATGCCATCAAGTCAAGCAAAGAGGCTATTCCCTGCCACGCCATGCTTGTAAAAGTGCATCTGGACTTCTGGGCACAGGAGCAGAAAGACATGTGACGTACTGGAGTGAGCCCCACAGCGGGCCACGAGGATGACTGGGGGCTGGAGCACATGCCTACCGAGAGAAGCTGCAAGAGCTGCGTTTGTCCAGCCTTGAGAAGAGACGGGGAAAGGGAGATCCTATTGCTGAGTGCAAATGCCTTATGGGAAGGTGCAGGGAAGACCGAGCAAGGCTCTTCTTGGAGGTACACAGCAGCAGGATGAGAGGCAACAGATACTCACTGCAACACTGGAAATTGACTCAGTGTAAGGAACTTTTTTTTTTGTATGAATCATGATGGTAATCAAAAGGGACGAATCAAACACTAATTTCTTTGCAATACAAGAATATTGGAGACCTATGCTTTGTAGTATATTTGTGCAATGTTAAGAGCATGGGAAATAGCTTGCTTCTTTGCAAAAATGGGAAATGCTCTTTCTACCTCTGATTTCAGGTGTGTTAGCAGCAATGAGAAGTGCAATTCAAGAAAAGCTCCAGCACCAGATTGAGCTCAGGTAAGAAGATTTTACTTCTGTGAGTTTTAAATACTGGTGCACTCAGTATTGCAGAGATCACAAACTATTATCCACTCTACATTTTTCATTGCATCCTCTTTCAGTCTACCTACCATTTAAAGTATTTACCCAGATTAAAGACTTTCTATTCATCTCTATTTAATTTCCACTTCAATCCCACTGCATATTTTGTTTTTGGTTTTTTTTTTTCAAAAATTGGGGATAGTGCCTGAAGAGTAGTTCTAAAATGCTGTTATTTCTATAATGAGATTAGAATAGTTCTTATTTTCTTCTCTGTGTGCACACTAAAAAACTAAAACGAATAACTGTAGTCTAGTTGACCTCCCCGTACAAAAGAGGCCTGAGGACTTATCTGAATAAAGAGCATATATATTTAAAATCACTAGTGATTAAGAATTCCTCGTAGTGGTTGGCAAATTATTGCAGTAGTTGACTACTCTATTCACTGTTAAAAATTTAATGCAGTGGAACAGAGCAGAGGGTCTGTGAGAGTCTGTTCAAAGCTCAACTGGACAAGGCCCTGAGCCGCCTGATATGATTTCAACCTGCTTTGAGTGGGGAGGGGGGAAGCCTCAGACAACCACCAGTGATACCTTCTACTCTACATTACTGTGTGATTTTAGCAGTCTAAAAATTACTTACTCCCATTACATTCAGTGCCAGACTTCCAGATTTATATTTGCTTTGCCTGAGACTGTAAAGACTCTACTGCAAAAGTATCCCCTATTCTCAGCAAAATAATACTTCCCCTAACCACAGCATTATATCACTGCAGCGTAATATTGTCAGGTGCTGCGTGGTGCACACAGTATATCAGAGAATGCTACTATGCAGAAGGTCCTCCTCTTTAACTTCTATCTAATTCTATCATCTTGCCTCCAGGACTTCTTTGCTATCCCTCTGCCCCTGGAAATACAACCATCAGTTCCTTGTCATTTTTTTCCTAGACAATGACTACATGCCTCTGAGGACCTCAGCTTTTTTGGTCCATCAAACAGGTCACTGAATTGTGTTCAATGACAGTATATACAAAGCTATCAACCTGCACAGCAGTCAAGCCACTTTTTGATTACCGTTTTATATATTCAAATGAATTGAAAAGCAAATTTGATTTCAACAGCCTTTGTAACATTTAAATTTCTTACCACACATATTACATGTTTGAAATAAATAAACCAATTTTAAGCATACTTAGGAATATTTGTTGTCAATATTCTGTATGAAAACAAATCCCTAAGCTCAGTTAATGATAATATTTAAATACTCACAATCAGAGTTTTGACCAAGACCATAAAGGAAACTGGGAAAGACTGAAATATCCAACAGCAAGTTTGCAATCCCCCAAGAGTCTCTCCACTCCTTTCAAACTGCCACTTAAACATGGAATATGCTGGAAGTGCCCTAGATATCTGAAACTTGTGTATCATCTATGCCAGAAATACACCTGTTTTGACAAGGATGCCAGGAAGCTCAGTACCTTGGCCAGAATGACCTTCTCTGTATCTAGGCTTTCTTTAGCTTAACTCTCTTAAGGATTTCTGACTAGCTGGCATTCTTAGAGTAAGACTAACACCCAAATCAATCCCAACAGATCCAATCCCAACACAGCATGCATGGACTGGCCACTGTATTTGAAACTGTTATACTGTTGTTCATTTTACATAACAACTCAGTGGTTAGAATGATTGCCCATGTTGTACAATATCATATTTCAATTCCTTTTTTTTTTTTCCTCTGAGTGGATTCTAACTTTCTTCTCCCCTTAGGAAACAAACCTGGCCAACTCTCTCAACGCTATTTTAGTATGGATAAGAAGTGTAAGAAGAAGTTTTGCATTTTCCTGGAGAACTGGTGCCACTCTATTGAAAATAATTCAGAATGACATAGAGAATGAACACATGAAGTACAAGGCACTTACTTGGGTGTTAGAAAACCTGGATTCTGGTCCCTGCGACTGTAGCTGTTTCTGTATTTCAGATAGCGCATGTTTTGCATATGACAGTGCTGAGCTGACTGACCAGCTTACCTGATGATATGGTTTATCACTATAGGGTCTGGTGGCAGCAGCAGGTTAGTGAGTCTCTGAGGAATTTCAGAAAACTTTAGCCGTGGACAGTCAAAGATCTGGAATACAATAAAGCATGTTATCCTTGTCCAAAACCTAATTTGCAATTAAACAAGAAAGTAAATCAATGGTTCAAAAGTAAGGGGATTCTGCAAGCTGTAATCCTGTCTGCTTGCACAGCATCAGGTTTTGGTCACTTCTGTCCCTGTAAATTGCTACTGCACTTACAATCTGGGCTAGCTGACAGCTGCAACAGATGACGACACTTTCAGGTGTCCCACTTTTGGTTTAGCTGCTTGAATGGCACAACTCATTAATGGGTCATCAGGATCAACTGTATCAAAATCCTCTCACTAAGGGCTTGTAGAGGCTTATACTAAAGAAAACAGTATTTTTTTTTTCCAGAGGAAACAAAAGCAGTTTGCTTTTTTCTCCAAATTATGTTTCCTGCACCATTTTCCGCTAAAGAAAAATACAATAAATTATTTTAGGATTTTAAAACTATTTGTAATTTTTTTTTTAAGAAAAAAACTCAACATGTTTTTTCTAAACAAACCAACAAAAAAAAAACAACTCAACCTGGTCTTACTTATTTTAAACCAAAACGTAAATAGCATCTTGGAAGGGATCCACTCCTTTCCCAGTACTTCGGCATCTCACGGTTTCCTTCTCTTTACTACAGTTCAAAGCTAAATATGTGTTGAATTCTAGTTTAAAAAAAAAAAAAAAAAGTCTTTTGAAAAGGATCAAAATCTGCAGTTTACGGATTTTTTTCTGTGACTAACTGCAGTGTCTTGCCATGAGTCTAGAACCACTCCTTACACCTGCACTTTTCAGAAATATAATTATTAGAACCTTTTTTTCCTACTGAGAGTTTTAATGCTCTGAAGAGGTAAACAGGCTTTTCTCTAGAGGTACTCCATTTAAACTGTTTTTTGAAAAAGCTATCTAGATACTAACATTTGCCTTAAAGTATAAAATTGTATGGAGGCGATTTGGAAAAATGTTGAGGTCTATGGAAAGGAAAATGAAAACGCATCTTAGGGAAAATATTTCCTCCTGATAGAAGAGAGATACTACTTGTAGTATTGTATCCATAGACAGAAACACGCTTTGCAGCTCTAGGAACAACGGATTCAGGCAAGGTTGAAAAGAATGCACTATCAGGTTGTAGAATCAACAGAAGAAGTCAAGACTGTTCAATTAGGATGTTGCAGTTCCTCAGACACAGTATCTTTGAAATCCATAATTTTCTGGAGAGAGGGAACTTGGTAGTAGAAATACCTAGCTGTCTACTCTGGCTTTTGAAATACCGCTGGGCCTTTTTTCTTGGTTTTGCTTTTAACACAGTGAATGTCAAATCTCCCAGCTGATGTAAACATTTTTTCCAAACAAAAGAAAACCCTCTTCATCAACTCTAAATGTGTCTAATTTGCTGGACATGCCTGCGTCCAGGAATTCAGCCACTTAGCTTCTGAAGAGTGATGAAGTAACCAAGTCTACTGAGTCTGCAACTCACTCTTTATTTCAAATCTGAATTCTGACATTTGACAGAGATAACTGTTAAATTCCCACTGAAAATCTTCACATACTAAGCTCCAATCTGCTGTTGCCGCTAGCTCAACACTCATGTCAAACTCTTAGCATGGATGCCCAAGGGAAGAGAATTTTAGGAAAGGAAAAGGGAGCAAGGACACATAATAGAGCGAGAAGGGGTAGGAGACTGGAAACACAGGCTTCTTGTAACAAAAGTGACACCTTTTGTCACATTCTCACATTCCTGTATCTTCATACCTAACTGGTATTTGTGGTCTGAACTTATATCCACTGTCTCTGAAAGCCTATATGGCTATAGGAATTCCAATGTCTGAGGTAACTCGGTGGTAATTTTTTATACTGTACTGTATTGTGTCATTACATACAACCACAAACATATCAGCATAGGATTTAGAAAAGCTGGCCTACCAAATGAGAAGCTGGGTATCTAAAAGGAAATGTTAGGGCATTGACGTGTTATCTACTGCTCCTCTGAGGGATCTGCGCACTTCCAGCTACTGCTATGAAATTTTTCCAGAAGTTACATGCCTAAGACTATATAGTATACAGAAATAGCATTAGACTAATTAGTGTGAAAAACAAAAATCTCATCTTGAACTGTTTCATTTGATTTAATGGGATTCATTTTTCCTAAGTACTAACATCAGCTTTGAAAGCAATATGACAATTTTGACAATTTTGCCAGAGATCTAAGGAAAACAGAAACAATCTAGAATAGAATAGAATAGAATAGAATAGAATAGAATAGAATAGAATAGAATAGAATAGAATAGAATAGAATAGAATAGAATAGAATATCCTGAGCTGGAAAGGACCCATGAGGATCGCTGAGTCCACCTCCTAACTCCATACAAGGCAACCTAAGGGTTAAACCATTAATGTTAAACCATTAACGAGCATTGTCCAAGCACTTCTTGAACACCAATAGGCTTGGGTCCGTGACTGCTTCCCGGGGAAGCCTGCTGAAAGTAATCCCATTCATGGATTTAAATTTATGCAAGTGCTACATTCTAATGAAACTATTCCAGATCAGCCAGCTCTTGAAGGGAGTGAAGTTCAGTCTTCTAGAACAGGAAACAGCTACTTCTCAAATCTCTCATCTGATTCATCAGCTGAGGATGGGAAGACATCAGGTCAGATGGTAGGGCAATTATCAGGTCTGATGGTATTTTTGAAGGGTTACAAGCTCTAAAACAAAGGAGACCTATAAGCTAATACGCCGCTGATGAGACACAGGAAGAGAAGATAGTGCCAGCAAGTTCTTATTCTAACAGCATTCTTAAGCAGAAAATGAAAATTCATAGAAGCACAAAAGTGAAAGGGCCCTCCTGCTTACTATACATAAGGTATGAACTGCTGTACTGGATCAGACAAAGGATCCATCATCTACACTATCCTTCCCTTGGTATTCATCAAAAATAGATGCTTGAGAAAAAATGTAAGAGAAAAAATATAAGGTGAAACATATATTGGCCCTTCCCTCCACCAAAAAAAAAAAAAAATACCTCTTCTAATCTCATCTCACAGCTTTGCAATTACCTGGAACATGCAAACAGGGACAGGGAGGGCACAGCAGTTTGCACGGCAGGTCGAGTGAAATGGCCCGTGGGAAGGGCCTTGCGCCCTGCTCATTGACCCTGCAAGCTCCAATAATAGTTGCCTAGAAAGGACGGCGGGCACTCATCTTAAAGGCTGCAGCTTCAGTTGGGGCATCTACTCCACCTACCCCAGTGCCGCCTGACACTTCCACCCATACAGAGCTGCTGAAAGGAGAGGCTACAGTGCAACCCTCAGACTGCAGGAAGTGCCTAGACCTTTCTCTTGTGGCAGGGACAGGCAGCAAACCTGCCTGTAAAAGGTGTGCCCAGATGGAGGACCTCCCGCAGCAGGTGGGTGAGCTGCAGGAGATGGTGAGAAGGCTGTGCAATATCTGGAAAGCGGAGGAGGAGTTAGACAAGTGGTTCCATGCACAGTGGACCTACAGCCAAAAACTCCCCCTCAAGACCACACAGAAGGGAATGATACCAAAAACACAGAAGAATGGAAGCTTGTTACAGCAAGGACCAGCAGGAGGAAGAGAGTCTTCCCTCTCATTGCCTGAGGTGCCCTTGCAGAACCATTTCACTGCTCTGGGGACTGCAGAGGAAGGACCCATCACATCACGGGAGATGCTGGTGTTGACTGAGCCAACTCAGCCTGTTCCCCATATAACGACCAGCCCAACCAAGAAACAGCAAAGGGGGACAGTACTAGGGGACTCTCTTCTGCAGGGAACAGAGGTGCCCATTTGCCAACCTGACCTACTCTCAAGAGAGGTTTGTTGCCTACCAGGGACTCATATTAGGGATGTTGCCAAGAGACTACCAAACCTTGTACGCAGACTACTACGCACTGCTGTTATTTCACATAGGCATCAACAACACTGTCAAGAGCAGTTGAAGGCATATAATGAAGAGCTACAGAGCCCTTGGAGTAGCCATAAGAGTCGCTGGAGAACAGGCAGTCTTCTCTTTGCTCCTACTGGTCAAAGGAATGGGCTTTGAAAGCCCAGTTGAATCCCGTGGATCAATGCATGGTTGCGGGACTGGTGTTCTAGCCAGGGATTTGGCTTTTTAGACCACAGGACTCTCTTTGAGAAACTGGGTCTACTGGATACTGATGGGGTCTATCTGTCAGAGGAGGGGAAGAGCATCTTCAGTTACTGGCTTGCAAACTAGTGAAGAGAGCTTTCAACTAACATTGCCAGGGGAGGAGAATCTCAGTCCACCCAAGTTTTATTGGTTCTACACCAGCACCAGCAATAGAGGCTCAGAGCCAGGAAAGGGATCAGAGGTGAGCGGGAGAGCACCTGAACAGCACCACAAAGGAATTCCAGCCACTTCATCCAACAAAACAGCTTCCTTAGGGGGCCCAACTTAAGTTCCTCTACACGAATGGTGAGGCTGCACCTTGAATACTGTGTTCAGTTTTGGACCCCTTACTACAAGAAGGATGTCAAGATGCTGGAACATAACCAAAGAAGGGCAATGAAGCTGGTGAAGGGTCTGGAGAACACATCTTATGAGGAGCAGCTGAGGAAGCTGGGGTTGTGTAGTCTGGAGAAAAGAAGGCTCAAGGGAGACCTTATCACTTTATACAATTACCTTAAAGGAGGCTGTGGCGAGATGGGGATCGGTCTCTTCTCCCTAGCACCAACTGATAGACGAGGAGATGTCCCCAGGTTACACTAAGGGAGGTTTAGCTTGGATATTAGGAAAAATTTCTTCACTGAAAGGGTTGTGAAGTATTGGAACAGGCTGCCCAGGGAAGCAGTTGAGTCACCATCCCTGGAGGTCTTCAAAAAACATTTAGATGCAGAGCTTAGTGACACGGTTTAATGGTAGACTTGGCAGTGCTAGGTTAAAGGTTGGACTGGATGATCTTGGAGGTCTTTTCCAGCCTAAATGATTCTATGATTCTATGAATGCACACAGCAAGGGAAATAAGAGGAACTGGAAGCTTTACTTAAGCCTCAGGGCTGTGATATCATTGGCCTTATTGCTGAGACAGATGGTTACAGGTTCTTCAGGAGACACAGGCAGAGAAGCAGAGGAGGTGGGGTAGTTCTTTGTGTTAGGAATGCCTTGACTGCATGGAGCTGGGTGATGGTGATGAAAGGGTTGAGTGTCTCTGGGTAAGAGTCAGGGGAAAGGCCAATAAGGCAGATATTACGGTGGGAGTCTGTTATAGACCATCCAATCAAGAGAATAGGAAGATGACATATTCTACAAGGAACTAGGAGAAGTCTCATGATCACTAGCCCTTCTTCTCATGCGGGACATCAATATCCCAGATGTCTGCTGGAAATACAACAAAGCAGAGAGGAAGCAGTCTCTTAAGAGATTCCTGGAATGTATGGAGGCTAACATCCTGACACGGGTGGTGACTGAGGCATCTAGGGAAGGTGCCCCACTTGACCTGTTGTTTGCAAACAGGAAAGGACTTGTGAGTGATGTGGTGGCTGAAGGCTGTCTTGAGCACAGTGATCACAAAATGATAGAGTTTTTGATCTTTGGTGAAATAAGTAAGGCGGTTAGCAGAACTGCTGCCTTGGATTTCTAGAGGGCAGACTTTGGCTTGTTTAGAGACCTGGCTGACAGAGTCCTTTGGGAAGTCGATCTGAAAGGTAAAGGAGTTCAGGAAGGACCTTCTTCAGGAATAAAATCTTGAAGGTGCAGGAGCAGGCCATCCCAATGCACCAAAAGCTGAGCCAGTGGGGGAGAAGACCAGCCTGGATGAACAGAGAGCTTCTTCAGGAACTTGGGAAGAAAAACAGAGTTTATGAACTCTGGAAGGAGGACCAGGCAATGCAGGAGGATTACAGAGCTCTTGTCAAGTTCTGCAAGGAGAAAATTAGCCAAAGACCAACCAGAACTCAATTTGGCTAGTGCAGTAAAAGACAATTAAAAATGCTTTTACAAATATATCAGCAGCAAAAGGAGGATTAAGGAGAATCTCCATCCTTTACTGGATGTGAGGGGAAATGTAGTGGTGAAAGATGAGGGTAAGGCTGAGGTACTTAATGCCTTTTTTGCCTCAGTCTTTAGTAAGGCCAATTGCTCTCAGGGTGCCCAGCCCCCTGAGTTGGAAGATGGTGACAGGGAGTGAGATGAAGCACCTATAATCCAATGGGAACCTGTAGGTGACCTACTACATCATTTAAATGTTCATAGATCTATGGGGCCAGATGGGACTCATCCAAAGATATTGAAGGAGCTGGCAGAAGTGCTTGCAAAGCCACTTTCAACAATTTACCAGTAGTCTTGGCTAAGTGGGGAGGTCCCAGTTGATTGGAGGTTAGCGAATGTGACTCCAATTTACAAGAAGGGCAGGAAGGAGGATCCAGGGAATTACAGGCCTGTCAGTCTGACCTCGGTACCAGGTAAGGTCATGGAGCAGATCATCCTGAGTGCCATCACGTGGCACATACAGGACAATCGAGTGATTACAAGCAGGGTTTATGAGTGGGTTCATGAAAGGCAGGTCCTGTCTCACTAACCTGATGTCCTTCTATGACAAGATGACCTGCTTAGTAGATGAAGGAAAGGCTGTGCTTATTGTTTACCTGGTTTTTAGTAAAGCATCTGACACTGCTTCCCACACTATTCTCTTGGAGAAACTGGCTGCTCATGGCTTGGACAGTTATATAGTTTGCTGGGTGAAGAACTGGCTGTACGGCTGGACTCAAAGTCACAGTGAATGGAGTTCAATCCAGCTGGTGGCCAGTCACCAGTGGCGCTCCCCACGGCTCAGTACTGTGGCCAGTTTTGTTTAACATTTTTATCAGTGATCTGGATGAAGGAATCGAGTGCACCCGCAGTAAGTTCGCAGACGATAATACCAAGTTAGGCAGGACTGTTGATTTGCTTGAGGGTAGGAAGGCTCTGAAGAAGGATATGGGTAGGCTAGATCGATGGGCTGAGTCCAATCACATGACAGTCAACAAGGCAAAATGCAGGGTGTTACACCTGGGTCACAACAACCCCCCCACAGCAGGTATAGCCTTTGGGAAGACTGGCTGGAAAGCTGCCCAGCAGGAAAGGACCTGGGGGTGCTGGTTCACAGATGGCTGGACGTGAGCCAGCAGTGTCCCCAGGTGGCCAAGAAGGCCAATGGCATCCTGGCCTGCATCAGAAATAGTCGGCCCAGCAGGACTACGGAAGTGATTGTCCCTTTGTATATATGGCACTGGCGAGACCACACCTCAAATATTCTGTTCAGTTTTGAGCCCCTCACTACAAGAATGGTATTGAGTTGCTCAAGCATGTGCAGAGAAGAGCAATGAAGCTGCTAGAAAACAAGACATACGAGGAGCAGCTGAGGGAACTGGGGTTGTTTAATCTGGAGAAGAGGAGGCCAAGGGGAGACCTCATTGATCTCTCCAACTACCTGAAAGGAGGGTGCAGTGAGGAGGGTGTCAGTCTCTTTTCTCAGGTGACAAGTGATAGGACACGAGGAAATGGTCTCAAGTTGCACCAGGGGAGGTTTAGATTAGATATTAGGTAGAACTTCTTCGCTGAGAGGGTGATCAAACATTGGTACAGACTGCCCAGGGAAGTAGTGGAGTTGCCAGCCCTGGAGGTATTTAAGAGATGTGTTGACATGGCACTAAGGGACATGGTTTAGTGACGGGACTCGGCAGGTCAGGTTGATGGTTGGACTTGATGATCTGGAAGGTCTTTTCCAATCTAGATGATTCTATGATTCTGCGCTGCATTTATAAAAGTCCAAGATTTTTTTCCATTGATTTGTCTAATCACTTTGGGAACTATATACATTTTTAGCATTTGTAATATCCTTTTGTTTGTTTTTAATTTGCTACCTGTCAGTTTCAGTCAATAGCCTCTAATTCTTTACCAAAATAAAAATAATTACTCCTTGTTCATCTTTTCCACATCTTTTTCATTCCCCTTTTCCATTTCTTCTTCAGCCTGGCATAAACAAAATTGAGTCTTAATTGTTTATAGATAAATTGAGAATGGAAATCAAATCATTTAAGCATCAGAGTGAACAGCCTTGTAATTCTGACAAAAATTTTCATATGGTTTTAAGATGGAAATTTCACTACATATGAAAAAGACTGCATGTAATTCTCAAAAAAGCTGCAAAGAGAATGACTATATAATCCAGATCACTTTGGTTCTATATTTCTAAAAATACCCACAAATCTCACAATTATTTTGTTGTATTTTGTATTTTCAAATGTGGAAAAAAACAATGCTGCCTTTAAATTTATTTCAAGTATTGCTTATTTTAAAATGCGTGTATGGTAAATTAATGACAGAACACAAATGATTAAAAAGAAAACTAAAACACACCTTTCATTACAACATTTACTTTCCATGCCCACTAAAATGTGATTTACTTATTACAACTGCCATTACTTTCCCTAAACAGGAGTATGTCAGAAACTCTACCTTCAGGTACTTTCAAAATAAATTAGGTATGCCTGAAGCTACAGAAAAACAAAGCCAATTAAGACAATGATAGCTCAGATAACATTACCTTTACAAAAAATGCAATCTTATTTACATAAAACGTGGAGATGCCTCCAGGTGTCCTTCTTGGTTAATCCTAGCAGTCATTGTGAAAGACAAAAAATCTTAATGTGCTACTTTCAAAACATCATGAAGATCACTGAGAGTATCTTATAATTTGAAGCAGACTTAGGAAAAAATGGCTTTTCTAATTTTATCTTCCATGTCTTCTGCCTTTCAAAGATGGGGAAAAGAAGGAAAGGAAACAGATGTATATATGATCTGGTATTCAGAATCAGCAGATTTGTCATGTTTCTTAGTATAAGATGATACCTCAGGAAAAAAATCAAGACAGTGAAACAGTTAGACCTTTTCTCCTTGGAAAGGCCACAACTTTTGTGGGAGTGATGAACCACCAGATGTGGTTTTTGACAACAATGCACATACAGTAGGTGTTTAATATATTAGTTGTAGTGTCTCTGGAAAGACATTCAGTATTGAAGAAACTGCAAATTATTAAGGGAAAATAAAATTCAGTAATTTTTGTCCATCCAAAATTTGTGGATAGATATTATAGATTGCCTCTAAATAGCTACTGTGTCCAAAAAGGAGTTACCTGCTGGAAGTACTTGTCACAGTTAATGTACTCCTTGTCATGGGAGTCTTGCAGCTTATTCGTTTTGATGTACTGCCAGAGAGCCTGGATGATGGCTGATCGGGTCTGTGTATGTATCCCCAGCAAACGGGCTAATCGTGGGTCCAGTTTAAACTGTGGAGGCTGCAACAGAAAGAGAAGGAGAGAGAGATGGCAATGGAGAGAAAAGTAGACACATGCAAAGATAGAGTTTCAGCTTCAAGTCTCTGGGGACTTTGTTCCTCAGGTGAAATACCCCATTCAATGGTAGAGGTTGCAGAAATATAAATTGCCCAGATGTGTACCACCATCATGCTCTGGAATAACTATGTCTACTGTCTGAAAAGAAAGAGGGACACTGTACATATGCTATGCACAAAGATTATCTGTATCACGTGCTTTAGATAATGAGTTGCATGCAGAGTCAGAAAAGAATTTTCCTGTTTACTGTTGATGCATAACTTGACTTTAGGGAGTGGGAGATGAAGAAGAATGGTCCTTCCTCTGAGCTACTGGAGGTTAACCATAGATAGAGAGCATGAAGTCGGGATGATGCTTCTGCTGTTTCTAATAATTGATCAGCTGCCTCCCATCAACAAATTCCCCTGGAACTGTGCTTCAGGCATGTTTCCACCATTCTGCTGCATACCAGAAAATTTACCTAGCCACAAGTAGACAATGGAATATATTTCTTCTCCTGACTTCTGTGGTACAACTCTTCAATTACCCTGTCTTACATCTCTAATAATATACATTCCTTAGATACCTTGGAGTCTGGTGCCTCTTCAAGTGTACCCATACTCACATTTAATATTTGCCACATTCCTTGGCAAGGATTTCCTTGCTGGGTGCCTGGTCACCCAAAGCCAGATTTATAACAAGACGACTTCAGGATAAGAGAACATCTATTTAAAAGCATAAATTTATAATAATGGTGAGCATAACAAACTCTAATGATATTTTCCTAATAATAAGGATTCTCACTGGCTCTATCAGTATCTCGGCTAGCTCATATGCTCTCTAAAATTAATAAAATTTTCTATTAACATAAAATGTGGTGTCTTTATTCTGAATAGATGCTATTTGCATGGGGGGAAGTGAACGGCACAGAATGAATTCTTGAAGTTGTACAATCAAAAAGTACCTAAGACTGAAGTACCATTGAAAAGGGAGATCCTATCTTTTCCTTAAGACAGCGACATTTCTTTCAGGTATGGTTTCAGTCAAATTAGTGAGCACCACAACTGCAAAGCTCCATTGTTCATGCTAAGAGAATAGAAACTGTGGCAGTGTACACCCACGGCTGAAATGAAAGTGCTCACTTGGAGCAGCTTAGCCTCACGACAACTTAAAAAAGTTTGAAACTGTGCCCAGGAACCTTTTTTCTATTCTATTCTATCCAAGACAGAAGATCCTAATTTTTCCTATTGTTTTTTTTTTGTTTGGTTGTTTTTTTTCCTATTGTTTTGTTTTTTTTCCTATTGTTTGCTTTTGTTTGGGATCAGGAAACTGATTTGGAACTAAGCTTTGCTAGCACTGAAACGGATCTGTTCCCTGACTTTCTTTGTGTTCAGCCCACAAATACTACTAGTACAATAGAACTAGTACTGACAAAAAAGAAGCAGCAGGAATGCCTGAACGGCCTTGAGAGTAATGGCAAGTTTATGCCTTCCAGGGCAACGTTTTATGCCCCATTAGAGTGACAAGGTAACCAAAACTTAATAACCCAGAAACCTGCCTGGTCTGCTCAGAAAAAAGGGCTGCCATATCTACACAGCTGGTTCAGGTTCCACTAGCAACAGCCACTCCTTTGAATTGCACCACATAGGACCCTTCCCCACCCCGCAACACACCGCATGTGCATCTTATCTGACTGTTTTGTAAGAATCCTGAGGAGGATAAATGCATATTCTTTCCGCAGGTGGTACTAATCATCATCATGCCAAGAAAGTACTTTGCTAGACTACAACAGAAACTTACTTTAAGTGTCCCTTTAATATTTTAAATAATCTGGCAGTTTGATATCATTCTAACCTCTCTGGACTATGTGACATTCTGTATCCAAATATATTATTTCTGATGCGTGTGATGTGATGAGTTTGCCCTGTTGCACTATGCCCCAGTGGCTATACTTTCCATGGCAAAAGCAACACACTGACCTGGTAATCCAACATGAGGAGTAATGTGCAGCGCACACTGACATCTCCAGGTCTTTTCACCTGGAAGCCATCAGTCTCCTGAGTTGTGGGAGTTCTGTGCCACTGCCAAAGGAAAAAAAATAACACAGCCAGTCTTTTTTTCACTGATAGGGGAAACTCTGTATGTCCATCAACGTGCATCTTGCACAGCACTCCAAGTAAGAATAAGACAAGTAAGCCTCCTTAAGATCTTGCAATTAAAAAACAAAACAAAACAAAAAACAAAAAACACCACCATTTCTTGCTCTGCCCTTACAATTTTGTTTTAGTGTACAACCTGTTTGGATGCTAGTATGCTTTACTTGTCAGAAGAAATGTGCACAAGTGTTTTTATCACACACATTCTTTTTCTAAGAGGTGCACTACATCACTACTACACCTATGTTTTCAGTCTGTATAGATTCTGTTAGTAAACATTCTTAAAAAGAATAGAATTTTGAAAGCTTTGAAAACACCTTAAATGAGATAATGAATGCAAGGTAACTTAAGGCAGATAACAGGCACATAGCTGTTCATCTGTGCTAGTATTGGGTTTGTATGCGAAGGTGCATGAACTTCCTACCTCCACAAGGTGGTTGTCAGGTCCATAAAGATCTTTGTCCAGTTCAAT
This sequence comes from Chauna torquata, assembly GCA_013399475.1. Taxonomy (NCBI): domain Eukaryota; kingdom Metazoa; phylum Chordata; class Aves; order Anseriformes; family Anhimidae; genus Chauna; species Chauna torquata. The sequence continues at coordinate 19,525 of VXAL01014047.1, read as the reverse complement.
GACTAAACTCTTAAAAAAGGATGAAAACTTCCGTTTCTGTTTGCTGAGCTGTATAATCAGAAGAAACAGAAATGTTTAAGACTGCATATATTAGCCTGTGTTTATGCTTCCTTCTCAGGTTTTCTTTTGCTCTTGAACATTAACTCCCATATAGACCACAAGTGTGATCAATCTAGTCGAGTTTTCCCTCTGACAAATGCAGGGAAATATGCAAAAAATCTAGCAGTGGTGGAAGAGTATGCACTGAAGGAATGATTTCCCTGACTCTCTTAATCTTACTGTAAAAGACTGGCTTGTGACGTGAACAATGTAAAAGTATGCCTTTTATTTTAACAGTTTGTATTTTTCATAAACGCTAAATTCTTGGTCTGAATCATCAGATAGCAGTAAGTTTTACAGATTAGTCATACTCTAAGTAGAAGTATTTCCTTTTACATTTTGCCTTTCCATTTACTTAGCAGTATTCGCTGTTTACTACACAGTTCACACTGTCTAAATTAAAAGCTGAGAGGTCTATGATCACAGTCTGACTTTCTGAAGAATACAGTCCATAGCATGTCAATGAATTTCTTCTTATTTAATGCAAAAGACCTTTTGGAAGTACATCCTCCTTTGATTTAACATTTGCCAGTAATTGAAAAGTCATGATAAAAACTATCAATCAAGTTGTTCCAATAAATAAATTATATTTTTGTTAACATATATGCTCGAATTTCTAATCTGAATTTGTCTAACTTCAATTTCCAGATGCTGCAGTTTGTTTACCCTTCATTTTGTAGTAACGTTCTGCTTCATGTACTGTTATCTCCAGACAGACATGCTTTGAAAGCTTTGCTTTCTCCACACATGTATTTTCTCCATCTGTTCATCTTATCAAATACTTTGCTTGTGAAGTCTATTCAAATAGGTGACACCTTTATGAGGAAAGTCCAGCCTTCCCAGAGGAAAGTGAAATCCATCACAGAGGTTTCTGATCACTTTAGTTAATAAAATTTTCCTTCCATCCTTGCTCTGACCATCTGTATATCCTCTTGCGCTCCCTAGGAAAATGAACAATGTTCTTCTTGTTTTCCTACTCTCCACAAGACACAATAGCCTGCATGGCTCCTCTCATGGCCTGAATCCTGCCACATCTTTTAAGCAGTATTCTCTCCATCTCATCCTACCTGTTCTGTCCTTAAGTCTGCTCTATTTCCTGCTGCCCTCCAGACCCCTCCCCAGCATTCCCATTATGGCTGTATCCCTCACTCCTTCTGCTGGACATGGTGTCCTCCCAGCAGCAACAAGCCAATGTTGCCATTCAGAGATGTCTTGTCTGAGTTAATGTCCCCAATAAAGTCCATTATCCTACAGGACAATCTCTAGATCCTTGCCAGCCCCACTGAAGCACAGGTATGTCATACGTCATCCAGGAGCTTCCCCTCCACTCGAAGCTCCCATGATGCGATGCTGCCATCAGAGTCATCAGCGTCAGATTTTGCAGGGTTAAATGTGTTGGAGATATAAAGTCTCAGTTTCCGCTTTTGCTGTTACACAAATAGAGAAAAGAAAAGTACATATCCAGGTTAAGTCCAGGACCTGACGCAGTCACAGGAAAGATTACACTTTCAGTACAAAATCTGCATGTTTAGTACAGTTGGACTGGGTTATATCAGAATTTAAGATGTGGTAGTGCATAAGAAAATTCACTAAAGAGCTGAATCTGATACTTCCTTTCAAAACCTATTGGCAATATAAACATGCTAAGAATTTGCTGTAAGTGGAAAAAGACAGGAGGTTGCAGGGCCAAGCCCATGAGGGCTATATACCCAGTACTTCTGGTTTACATATTTGAGAAGTCCTTGTAAGAAAAGCACCATATGATGCCCTTCCTTTCTAGATACTAGCTAGATTGCTAAAATTCAGCTGCATACCTCTTGCTACATGAATGTCTTTCATAGCTGTATCAGTTCAGATTTGTAAATGGCATTCACAAATCCAGCTAATGCTGCAAATTACTTGCCCTGTACATCTCTGCCCATCTTAATTCCACCATCATGCACAGCCTGGTATAGTCTTTCACACTCTCCCACCCCCACATCCACGCTGACACATTCCTAACCTTCCTCTTTAATTCCCTTTCACTCTAATCAAACACATTGCTGCTCCAACTTGTTGCGAGACCTGTGTGGAGGAAGGCACTGTGCTTTGTCCCTAAGCCAGGTGCTCAAGTCTTTGAGAGAGAGATAGAATCATGCCTACCTGTTGTTATTTTTACAGGCTATCTAACAGGGTTTCCCAGTCACTGTACTGGCTTATGACTACCTTATTCCTCAGTGCCCTTCTCTCCCACGAACAATGTGGAAAACCTGGCTATTAACTCTGACGCATGGATTCCAAAAGAGATATTGCCAAAATTCATTTGAGACTCTAATCTCAAATATCTGTCTATAACATAATAACAAAAATGCTAAAGTTATCAAATTCATGCAGTCAAAAGAACCTTCACGTCACATAGGAAAGGAACAGTCTTGTAAAGCTTACCCCCCACACACAAAGAGGTATAGGAGAGCCGGCAGTCTACAGAACAGAAGATGCAGTTATATATATGAGGTCAGAAAACTGAAAATCTGATACAGCACAGAGGAATGTGGGAGGCAGGGATGTATGGCCCAAGTGGAACAAGAAAATGACTGCATTTTGCCAAATCTAGAGAAGACAGTGACAGAAAGGTTTGATTGAAAAGGAGTGTCAATAATATGCAATTAGATGGAATAGGATTTTCAGAAGTGCCAGGAGTCCAGAAAATGACAGGCTGACACAGGTAAAAACAGGCAGATAGGTTTAAAAAAAGTCCTGGAAATCCATATTCTTTCTGCATCCTTTCCTACAGGATTTCTGTTGCTAAAGTACTCTTTTACTATATAAATTTTTATTTATTTATTTATTTTTTTAACGCCCCAGAATCTTTCTTTGGTGCGGAGGGCTTCACATTTCTAAATTCACAACTCTTCATATTAACCTGCAAATTTTATGCTTTTCCTAAATTTTATCCCCACCTGGGTTATTTGCAAAACTGTGTCTATGTGCATAAGCAGCTTCTTTTCTTAATAGTTCCTTCTGGATGCTCTACTGATATTTCAGTTTTACATCACTGATTACATTTCCTCTCCTTTTGATTTCCAATGATGTTAGCTCCTTCTCTCCTCATTATCTCCCCATATCCAGGTAGGAATTGTGTCTGTTTCCTCCGAAGTCTGACATTTCATCACTAAGATCATCCTCTGCCATAACATTCTTTTTCACATCTGAATATTTTAGATGTCTTCCTTTCTCCTAGCTTTCAGGTTCTAGCTTCCTTGTATAGTCCACCCAAAACTGAGTTAGTAACAATGCCTAACTCCACTGTGAAATACAAAACCCTCTCCTTCAATATCTTCCACTGTTTCCCTTTGTTAACCCCTCATTGTTTTTCTTTCAAGTCATGCACAAGCCAGATGCAGCTTACATTTCAGGACTGGTCGCCTGCTGGATTCCCTACACTTTCCCTCCTCTGCCAAAGTCAGAGTCAGTATATCATTTATTTCTCATGCATCTCTCTCTTCAGTTTACAGTCTTTTCTTCTATGCTATGGGTTCTCTTTCTTAAGTCTAACAACGTAATCCTTTCCTCACTGTAACCCCTATAAGTCAGCCCACTTCTTCTACACCGCCATCAGAAATGAACTCAGAATAATCATGAAAAAAAATCCTGTGTAATGGCTATCTTTAAAGTTATAGGCACTACTGTAAACCAGTAAGTGTGGTGGAAAGCTAAGCCTTTAGTCTCTGCTAAGCAAAAACATTCCATCTGACAAGAAAAATGTGTAACCTGCACCCTGTGGGCTGTCTTCAGAGTTTGATCCAAAAGATACTGCAAATTTGCAACATCATTAGGGCAGTGATCATCTCCCATATGCAACACACAGAAACATCCTTGCTCCTGACTCATAACAAACACCCAGGAAATCAAAGAGAGCAACTGCACAGCTACAACAGGACTCCAGCACCAAACCAGCTTTAAATATCATAAAAATCTTCATTAGAACCTAACGTGGAATAAGGGACCATAAAGAAAGCTCACATTTGTTAGAGTTTAAAAATAAACTTAAAAAAAAACTTAAAAGTGTTTGTAAACTAAATTTTCTCTGCTAACATGTCCTTGAAAGTGGTTCATTTCTTCAAGCTTGCCATTCATCCAGCAACTCTCAGTAACTTGCTGGATTGCAGAAAACTCTGTAGGGTAACTTCTGGGGAGACACAGAATTCTCTCGTTTTATCCTCTAAGATCCAACTGTGTCTGCGCTATTGCCTTCTCTCTCAAGAGTCCCCAGATTTCTGCTTCAGGCTTCTTACTCTATGAGGCAGTCCCTTATCAATTTTGCCTCTCTGACTACCCTACCCTGCACTCCGCATGGCACAATCTGCCCCTCCCTCTGAGGGCTCTACCAGGCCAAGTGCACCTTAGGACACGGCAAACACCAGCCTTCCTTTATGCAGCTGTGCCACCACCCTTTAAAAAGAACTTACATAGCAAACTGCAAAGAGGTGTCAGCCATCATGGTTGTCACAATCAGTAACTCTAGACCTGACCTGCAGAACGCAACCAGATCTGCCAAAGACATTCTGGTAAGCAGCCTAAAAAAAAATTGTGAAAAAGGCATTTGGGCAATTAATATTGCTTGAACAGCCAAACATGTCCTCTGTGCAGCACTGTACTGACCTGGAAATGTTCCAGCCTCCACAACTACCTGAGTCTGCAGCCAATGTCTGCCTCCTGTTTGTTTCTGTACGAGTTGCTGCTCCATCTTTTCCTTCTTTCTGCCCTTCCCAGGATTCCCACTACCACTTCTTCCTTATTCATGTCGTGTTGCCAGCACCGCTGGGTCTTCATCAAAGCTACCTGGGAATAGCTCTGCTCAAGAAATTCTGAGGCTGACTATCTTGGCACAACATCTTCCAGTTCGAGGAACTAGACAATGACACCTGAATTTGCCCCGCATACATTTATCACCAACAGCGGTAATACATGCTTTGAGCAGTGGCACTTAAAGAAAATACATTTAGAAATGTCTAGCAAAACATCAGTACCACAGCCCTACAAATGAACATTTTCTTTGGATCAACAGACTCCTCCTCCTCTATCAGGACTTTTCTCCTGTCAGTGGTGAGACAAGTAGTAATGAAGCAAGATCCTTTTATATTTTTATAAACCAGCGTTTAGTATGAATCCTTTCTGAAGGGATCTACCCAGTGAGTTACAACTTCAGTGCTTACTGCTCTCATAAGGATGTCCAGTCTTGGAAGATGTCAGCTTAGAGATGATATAGATAGTTAAAACTGAGTTCAAGAAAGAAGAATATGAGATGGCGCTGGCTGGGGTTTTACAGCCACTATACAGACCATAATGTCTCCTATGTTGAAGACACACACTGAAAATCATTGCACTCAGTTCACTTCTTGACAGTACTCTCAGGTTCCACAATAATGTCAAGTTCAAATCGAGAAGGTTCCAAGAGTGAGATATTCTTCCATTTCCAGCTAAGCAACTCCATCTCATCCAGGCAGGAAATGATACAATGTCAGTTATGTGCAACTTGGTTATTTTGCAGGTTAAATTCAGCAGTGCAATATGCTTGGGCAAAAAAACCATTTTCCTTCAGAAAATTCTGCAGCATATCTTAGCAATGCGCATTATAACAAAGATCTAAAATCTATCCTCCTCTCTGTACGGTGGCTTCTCAGAGAACAGAAAAGTAAAAAATAAACTGCGGCCTTATTTTTTACTGGTAGGACTCTCAGCAGCTTGGAGCAAAAACTAAAGAGAAAACTTACAACTCTAGGGCAAGAAGAAAGCATCACATTTCATCTCTTCAAACACTGAAGGTTTACCACCCACAAAGACAAAGCTCAACAGAGATGAACTTCATGTAGATTTGATCAACATTGTGAATCAAATAACCTCTTGTCCAAAAATCAATAAATACTTAATCTGCTTACTCCCTAAATGTAAGATACACATCTTTTAACATGTGTTTTTGATTTGTTTTCAGCAAAATGAACTTAAATTGCAGACATGTTAAAAAGAAAACCCAACCCTCAAAAACACTTTATTTCACTTATAATTTCTCTTTGTGAAAAAGAAAAGGAAAGAAGAACCACAAGTGACAGAAGATTGGTCAGCAATGAACTGCTGCAAAGGTCTTAGCTATGACAGCAGCAAAAATGGCAGAAGAGCTCATGTGGAATGAAACAGATGTAAACAGGAGGCTGACAAATGCTGGAGCAGCAGAACCACAGCTTCTTCTCTCTCTAAGTCCTTCAATGTCATCTTCACAAAAATCAATAGATCTTTAAGTTGAAGCAAATGGGTGAAATGTTGGAAATCCATCAAATCTTTTAGAGAACTACCTCTAGTTTATAGTGCCACATTCCATTAGCATTAAGTCCCTAAAATGTCAAAACAGAAACTAAGCATCTGAAGATATCATGATCTGTTGGCTGAACCCAACGTAAATCTTCACTGACTGCTGAAGGTTACAGCTTCCTTCAGTGAACTCTCAGGCAGGACACAATACGTCCAGGACACTCCTAGGGAATTTCAAACAAATTGAAATTGTGCTTGGAATTTCAAACAAATTAACACGGTCATAAGCAGGAAATCTACTGCTTGAATTTCCACATACCCCAACATAGCATAAAAACCTCATGCACAAAGCAAAGATGAAAATCTGTGTTTCTTTCTTTGCATATAGAGTAACTGTTTGGTGGTCTCATAAACTTTTTAGGAAGCAAAAAGAACAGTGAAAGATAAAGTAGCATGGAGAGTAGAAATCAGATGAGACAAAAAGAACAATGGCCACAAGTAACAAGTGTTCAAGTCTCACCATTATAAAAGACTCAAATGAAACAGACAGCATCCATATCAGAACTAGAATATATAGGTATCACTCATCCAGAATAGCAGCAAACAGATCTGTCAAAATTTGCAGATGAAACAAAATTAGTTAGGTAACTCATGATAGAGATGGACAAGAACTTTAAAATGGCCAACCCAAACCAGGAAAATCAGTGATTTTGTAAAATACACATGTATCATGAATACTAAAAGAACTAGAAGGAACTACACAACGTTTACTGAGTTCAAAATTGAATCAACACATGAAAAACACCTGTAGAAAGTACTATGAAGACTTCAATAACCAAAAAAAAAACCCCCTCCAAAAAAGTCCAAAAAATGTTATCGACGAATAAAATGGAGAATATTATGACCAATAGTCCATAAAAGCAGTTATAGCAGCTCATTTCGCAGTTGTCTACTGTACTCTCTCAGAAAGACAAGCAGGAGGTGTATCCTGACAGGTGATAAGAATGGCCAGGTGCACAGAAAACCTTTTTCTGTACAGTGATTGGGAGGACTTAAATTTTTACCTAAGAGAACATTAAAGAACCTGAAAGACATTTTCAAAAGATGAGTTGATCTGAAGAAGGAGATTGGATGTTTGTGGTTTCCTTATCCCACAATGCAAAACAGCAGAACACATTAAATTATGCCAAAAGACGATAAATTCAAATCTGGCCGATGGAAGTATGTGTCATGATTGCTATACAAAGCATAATGAACCATATTTAACCTGTAGAACTCATTGTCACATGAACACAGATTTAAAACTTGCAGATTTTTAAGCCAGAAGAGACTTTGTCTAGTTCAATTTCCTGTGCAACACAGACTCTAATCATCCATCAAACAGGACAGCTCTCTTTAAAGGACATCCAGTGTTGACTTAAACACTTGATGTAATGAAAAATCTATTATGTCTCTGATATCATACTCTAATGGTCATAAATATACACATTAATCAGTCTCAACCAGTCTATTTTTGAACTACCAGCTGTTGGACCAGAGCCAAAAGCTTTTTGGGGAAAAAAAGCGAGGGGAGGGGAAGGAAGGGAAGGGAACAGGGAAGGGAAGGGAAGGGAAGGGAAGGGAAGGGAAGGGAAGGGAAGGGAAGGGAAGGGAAGGGAAGGAGCTGGAGTGGTTATGTATGTACAGATCCCAGGAATATCCAGTCATACCAATATATGAAAACTTTAAAAGAGACATCGAACCTTTTTGTGTCTTAATATAAACTGATCTCTGATTACTGGAATTTAGGTGGAACTGTTACCTACAGTTGCAGGGTTTCTGGCACCTTCCTTTGAAGTGTTTAGCACTGGCACAGGCTGGCCAAAGAGGCTGTGGAGTCTCCTCCTTGGAGATATTCAAAAGCCATCTGGACAAGGTCCTGGGCAACCTGCTCTGGGTGGTCCTGTTTGAGCAGGGGAGGGAGTTGGACAAGATGACCTCCAGAGGTCCCTTCCAACCTCAACCACTCTGTCTGATTCTGTGATTCTATGATTGGTCACTATTAGTAAGGAGCTTGGATCCACACGAGCCTTATAATTCCTGTTGTCACTGTAGCTGAGAGAAGAGGGGTGATTAAGCAAGATTTAAGCATGTTCTCATCAAATACTCAAGCTAGCATGTGATGGGTTAAGAATGCATGCACACTTTGCCTGTTTGTATTAATGACAAGCTTTTTACCCCAGTGGCTTGATTCAGTCCTAACTAGTTAAAAGCAGTATAGTATGGTAAGGCTGTGGGCACAGTTTCTGACAGTGTGTAACCATCCAGCCAAGAAGCCAGTCAGTAAGGTAGTAACACACGTTGGTGTGGTATCATTGGCAACCCAGTCCTCTCAATAACAACATGTAAGAATACCCGGATAGGACTAGGGAAGACAACTGGGAACTCCTAGCACCAAGTTCAGGGGCACCCAAAAGGAGGTGGATTCACTCAAAGTCCGCTGGCTGCAAGGTGACCCTCAGAGACTGGGTGATTGCAGATTAAAATACATGTTAAGGCTAAGGATGGTAAGACAACCCCAGGCCATGAGATAACTCTCCCAGTGTATTACCAGCTACTAATCAAGAGGATATATCTGTTACCGGACTGATCTCCTCACACTAGGGAAACTGTAAGCTATTTGTTTTTTGTTTTTTTTTTAATTTGAAAATTCATGTTTGATAAATAAAGATGAAACTGCCATAAATTCTTTTTCACCTGCAACATATTTCTACTTTAAATGGCTTGTACAGACATTTCTCTTAAAGAGTTTTAAAATACCTTATCAAAACCACTGTAGTACTTGATGGAGTACACCAACAAGCCCTAGGGTCATTGAGTTGATGGCAAGAGTAAAGTCCAGGTCACGTGTCTGTATCAGGTAATGCCTTTCAGAAACTCATGAAGATACAATTTAAAAAGCAAGGTCTTTGTTACTCCTCCCTGACTTAAAGGAATTTTGCTTCTCTGACAAATATAAACTCTTTGTAACTTCAAGCCTAACATTTACTCAGTCACCTTTTCCCCATTTGTTCTTGTGTCAGCATGGTCCTTTAGCCTAAATGGCGATACTCTACCAAAAAGGCAGCCACTCCCAGTCCCTCCCCACCTACTTTGTGGCACCCAAGTGACAACCATGAGGTGTCTTCCTTTCCCTAGGTGGTTCCAGAAGCTCCTTCTTTTTCATGATCATTCTAGTTTGAAAGGTTCATTTTGAACACTGATGGCAATGTATTGCAGCTTCAACAATGAGGTGGGATGTCACTAGGGTCTTCTGCAGTAATACTAGAACTTTTCTGTTGTTACACGAAATTCTAACTATTAACATATCCTAAGATTTTTTTCCACTTAGTCACGTCACATTAAGTACAAGATTATTATTATGAAAATAATAAACCTCACTTTTAATGATGTTTCAAATCAATTGGCAACTATTTTATAGCAGAAATTCCTTCACGCATGACATGCCTTCCACAATTCTTTTTCTTTAGTATTGACAATGTCCCCCAGCTTCGGGCCATCAGCAAATCTCACCATCAAATTTCAGAATTAGTGTCCTAAATTCTGACATCAAAGTCCTTAATGAAAATATTGCAAAACAGTGTCCCAACTTTTAAAGATTAAATAAAAACTGGTTTTAATGCAGCCCAACAATTACCCCTCCAATGGAATAAGATTCTTTTCAACATTCTCTGCTTCAGCCAGTTATTCACCCAGGTGTAGCTCTTCTGACAATGATGGGGTATGTCCCATTAGAACTTCACAGAGAGACACCTTGGTTAAATCCTCCCAAATTACCCTCTATATTAAGCACAGACAGTGGCAGACATACTAGCACCAAGACCAACATGACATCACAGAAAAGGAAGTATACTGCCCATGCACTGAAGACCTCAAAAGTACAGATGGGAATCCCCAGGAGCTAAAAAGCATTAGAGCTTTCACTGCTCTACATTATCTTAACTTTTTTTAGTAATTCCCCCTTCTTTCTCCATACCATCCCATGAAGAATCAGTAAAAAGCTTTGCTGAAGTTGGGGTGAATGACATTGCATTTGTTGACTGAAGTGAGTGCAGGTTTGATTCCAGGAGCTCAGTGACAGTAGGGTTCAGAGTATGACAGGAAAATCGCCACAAATTATTTGTTCTTCTTCCCCTAAGAGTATCCCTTGGATGCTCTACATTTAGAACCTGGCAAAAGGAAAAGATGGGAGTTTCTTAGAATGACTTAACTGCAAAGCTCAGATATGAGATGCTGTGGACGCAAGGCATTCTGAGGAGGAAAAAAAAAAAAGAAAACATTCTTGCCTAACAGGACACGAGGATGTGCAGAAACCTTAGAGTTTCAGAAAAAAACGCAAATTCCCTTCTGCCAGCAATCTGATAGCAATTCCTCAGTCATCTTAAAACCTGAAAATGGGGAAAGAATCTCAATCTATAAAACCAGGGAGAGACATTTAGACATTGTGACTATATTCAGACACTACTTTTTAGGTTCTTTTGAACCTAAGAATGGAGAATCTCAAAGTGCATCACTTAGTTTGAAGTACTGCAACTGCACACAGATGTGGTAAATTCAAACTCCCCCACCAGTTCACCGTGAAAGGGTGACAGTCCCTGTGTAACAGTTTCTGGTTTGGGTGAGAAATCAAACTATTTTCTGTGGCCTGGTTTGGAGCAGGAGCCTTGCCTGTGGGACAGGTCTCTAGATGCCCTTCTTTCAGCCCGGTGACCCATGGAGTCAAGCCTTGTGATGAAAATCATCTCAATATTAAAATAACATTTATTTCCACAACTGACTAGTTACCTCAGGCTTAGACAATGGAGAGACATAGGCACTTTTTAGGGCACAATTTATCTATCTTATTTTAAATATTTACTTCTATATGAGAGGAACTGTGCCTACACTGACTAAATCTCTTGACTGTAAAGGAAGCCCAAAGTGACTAACTTGCATACAAATAAATACAGCATAAATGGCTATACTTGGCCCAATAAATCCCACTCCTAATGTCCACCATGGCCCCAACTGTCCAGATTTTCACTAACTCATTCTTCTTTGATGACATTCATTGGTTTTGAGTTGAACAATATAGTTTCTGTTTCCTTCAGGCCATGGAGCTTGCTATATCTGTATTTGCAGTCACACTGCAGTCCATACCTTAAAAAGCCCTGTTTGCCTGACTCCCTCCTCCACCATCCTTTCTGGAATTCTGAACACATGAGCAGGTGGCTCTTTCATAAAGTCAGCGCAGGGACTCTTGCCACAAGTGGCATGCACCAAGTGCTGCTCTGTGGATGAGGAATCCTGAGACTCTTGTGATAAGTGTAGTCTAAGAATGTAGGATAGACAGAGGAAGAGTGGAGAACACTAGTACCTAAGAGGCAGAAAGAAGGTAAGGCAGGATCTGGACTGGAAAAACTGGCAGCTGAGAGGGGCTGCTGACAGTGGTAAACTGAGCTAGCAGGTGGCTAAAGCCATCACCCCCCCTTATCCAACCTCAAAAACAACAACAACAACAACAACAGCAAAGGTCTCCTTGCTTTCTGAGCAATCCCACAGCTGTAATCTATTCCAACAGTGCAGCTGTTCACACAAGATCAAAGAAATACAGATAGGCCCAGCATATTTTATGCAGTCCTCAATCAAAAATGGTTGAACCAACTCCCTTGAAAATTTCTACAGAATAACTAATCTACCAACATGAAACAAACAAACAAACAAACAAAAAACAGCCTGAGCAACACTATACCATAAGTCTGCGGTTTCCAGAGACTTTTTCCAGCTACAACCCAATCACTGTGACCAAGTAATAACTGCAACTACAACTGACAATTCTGATCAGTCCTGCGTATTCCCTACATACTACCACATATCTCAGACAAGTTTAAATTTTTCCGAGGATTACAATTCCATCTTGGGAACCACTGTTTTAATAAAAATATTTCAAAATTGCAAGAGCTTTGTTAAGAGATGGAAGTGCAGATGCAAATTTTACTGCTGTTACCAATGCTCCAACTATAATAAAATGAAAACATTTAATGTCAGAACAACCCAAATTCACCTAGGTTTAGCTCTATTTTGACAGATCTTGAATTTTGCAACTGCTACACTTGAAGTCTAGACATGAATTTGAGAAACATCTGTTTGATCATTCTTTAGAAACAGATTCAGATGTTAACTAGTTGAGTAACTCATGTTTAAAACACATTTGCTGAGCCCTAGATTGAAATAGAATTTTCTGTCTACATTTTCTGTAGTGTTGTGACTCCTATACTCTTCCCCATTACAGTCTCTAAAAATTTCTACTGGCCAGCTTACAGTTGGAACCTCACATACTGTTCAAATCCTTGGGTAAAGAGTTTACCACAGAGTAAACATCTTCCTGCAGATTTATGAATGCAAGTCTGAGTCTTCAATTACTTCTAATCATGGTCAAGTTCCTAACTGGTTTTAAATAGTGGTGCTCTATGCACGTTAAGCTAAGATAAATCATTCCTGCTGAGAATCCAATCCGCCATATGCAACTATTTTGGACTACAAATTTGTGATTTAAGCCATCCAAACTTCAGTTTGCTATCTATAAAATAGATATGTTAATAGAACTTTATTTTTCCATTTTTTTCGGCTTCATAAATTTAAATTGGAAAAACATTAGATGTAAAAGCCTTTCACATCTTATAAGATACCTGTACAGTGACAAACAGAATGGAATCTTAATCTTAATTGGGCCAATACCCATTACTGTGGTACAGACAAGGGTGACAGCTTTACTTCACAGTAGGCATACAGCTACAAAACTCTTCATACTACAGGATTTACTATATGAATTTATTTATTATATGATTTACTATATGAATGAGTATGAGCATTCAATACAGTCACAAGAACTTAATTCAGACATATGAAAAAAAAATTCTTCACAATGAGAATGGCCAAACATTGGAACAGGTTGCCTGAAGAGGCTGTGAAACCTCTATCCTTAGAGATTTTCAAAACTCAACAAGGCCTTGGACAACTCCATTTTGAGCAGGAGGTTGAACTAGATGACTTCCACAGTTCCTTCCTAACCCAAACTTTTTCATGATTCAGTGAAACAGCATTGGAAAACTGAGGAAAATGTCATTTCAGTAGGATAAATGAACAGGGAAGTGCTGGAGTTAATCTAATAGCAATTGCAGAAAATTTCACTCATCCTTTTCTTACACGTATCATCCTTTTATAGACTATGTAAATGCATACATTTTTGCAAGATCAATTTTTCAGTAATTCCTCCCAGTATTTGTTATTCCACAATTCTAGATTTTGACTGAATTCTAACACGAAATTTAATATATCTCTTCAGCACACCCCTCTAAACTCTTTTCTTCTTTATAATCATTCTAATACAAAATTCCCCAAACATTATTTATTTATCCAGAAGCTATTATTCTGTCTATTAAAGGCTTTCAGAAGCTATAGCTGGTAACATCCACAGAATTTTCCCCACCACTTTTCCATACACACTGCTCCCCAGCTGCTTATTCTTAGGAGCATTGAGTGATCCATTTACAAATGTCTCTGTTAACAGGACGTTTACTGGAAAGATCATTCCACCATTTAAGACAATGAGTTTTTTTCCCCTAACTCAATCTAAAAATTTTTCGTGACATACCTTCATTGGCCTCTTCAGCGCTTCCTGAATATCCACACGCTTCCGCATAATGGTCTGGTCTAGTTTGCGTTCAAAGGCCAACAGATCCATGTAGGCCTGGGACTCAGGAACCAGCTCCCGGATCTGTGAAGGAAGCAAGGAATATCCAAGCACTGGAAGCAAGAATCTACTATGTTCCTGAGCAATAATACTGACACCTTCCCAGACATTAGACAGATGTGCTCAGAAGACATTATCCCTAAGATGGCAGTTCCCAGCTAGTGGGGTAGGTCTCAGTGGCATGGTATAAGCATATGACTGAAAAGCTGGAGCATGGAATTAGAGCTAATGAACTTTGGAAGACCCCACATGGATCCACGAGGCCTGAGCCACTGCTGATTTTTTCAAGTGAGGCTTAACTACAAACAGCCTGGGAGCCACTGCTGGAAATGCAAAGTTGTCCTGTTTAAGTCTCTCTAGACTCAAAATAAAGGGTGGGTGTTCATTTTGTTTTTAAAACAAAAACAAAAACAAGCATTATCCATTATAAGCCAAAACTGCAACTTAGGAAGGCAACCTTTGTTACAATATCTTCTTGGCAGAGGTGAAACTGACCTTCAAATTTAAGTTTCAACTTGACCAGCTATGAAGTGTCAACTCATGATCTTGCTAACTTCTATTCGTATTTAATACATTGGCTAAACCATATTAGCTCCATTAACAAAATCCCTTTTTATTTTCCTTATTCTAGAAAAGTTAGCAGAGGAGGTGATAGGAAGTAGGTTAGGAGGAAGAAAGAGACAGAAGTCTCTACTCAGTACAAGACAGACATGGACATACTGGAGAAAGTCCAGTGAAAAGCCACAAAGATGATGAAGGCACTGAAGCACCTCTCTTACGAGGAGAGGCTGAGAAAGCTGGGACTGTTCAGTCTGGAGAAGAGAAAACTCAGACGGATCTCAGCAATGTCTATAAACACCTGAAGGGAGTATGCAAAGAGGACAGAACCAGGCTCTTCTCAGTGGGGAGCCCAGTACCAGGACAAGAGGCGGTGGGCACAAACTGGAGCACAGGAGGTTCCCCCTGAACATCAGGAAGCACTTTTTTACTGTGAGAGTGACCGAGCACTGGCACAGGTTACTCACAGAGGCTGTGGAGACTCCCTCCTTGGCAATCTTCCAAAGCTGCCTGGACATGGTACAGGGCAATCTGCTCTAGGGAGCCCTGCTTGACCAGGGGAGGGGGTTGGACAAGATGACCTCCAGAGGTCCCTTCCAACCTCAACCATTCCGTGACTTTATGTAAAGAGAAAGATTTGAAGACCTGAGCTTAGAAATGGGAAGTATATCCTTGCATGAAAAAGTTGGTTCTTAATTGGGAATAACTCAAGCAAGCAAACCACAAAAAAAGGGAACTCTATGTAGAAAAAACTATTGGACTGCCTTGCCTATTTTTATGATACTCTCTCCTTTCACCTATACAATTAAAATATTTAACTGTTAGAATATTTCTGCTCTATAGGAATTAAAAGCTAATTGGTATTGCTGTTTTGCTTTAGAATCAGAAGTCTACAGTCTGAATTTGGTGTAAGACACAAACACGTATGTGAGATACACCGGGCAAAGAGGAAGAGGCCAAGTCAGCTTCCCAGGTGTGGGTTTAACTTCAGCACTTTGTGCATATTTTGTACAAAACAATCCACCTTGCAGAAGAAAACTCCACCCTTCTTCTGGATCAAAATTAGTTATTTTCTTTTGTATAAGGAGCCACTAATGATACTGGATTCTTGATGTTGACACACGGCCACCTGACACCAAACCCTGCAGTGGGGAGGTTACTCACTGTGCTGACCGTAACTGGTATCTGTTCATCTAGCCTGTTGGTATTAGGGAGCTTAACAGGACCCTAGTAAAATCACCGTTTTATGATTATATCTTGTCCATACCCTGTTCACTATGGATTGCAACGGCATAAGAACTACTGCACCAAGTCATCCCAAGAATCCATCTACCCTAGTATTGCATCCCAGACAGTATTTGAAAGTTGATGTCCTTTAGCACCTACATAGCCTGAGGCATGGTGTTCCAGAACCTCAATAGGCAGTGTGTGAAGTACCTCCTTTTGGTCGTTTTGAACCTGCTGTCTGTTTGCTTCATTTGATGCCATCTTCTTGTAGAGCTGGAGCAGCAGTGGGCAGGTATTCCCTGTGCACCTTCTCCATACTGCTCATACATTCTTGATTTTATAGTTTTCTGTCATCCCTTTCTTTTCCAAGCTGAAGAGGTACAACCACTCCCTAATGTATTTAGGCTGATCAAGACTATCAAATGTCTCTTTCAGCCTTTTTTATTAGTTTCTTTGATTTGAGATGCTAGAACATCTGTACTATTTGCAGCAGGACTGACACTTTGGAAAAGCAGAAACCATGAGCCAAAGAAATGCTCTGCTTTTATTCCATGAAATTCTGTTCAGCTTTAGCTGAACCACTATATTTTTAACTGCCTGTATTCTTCTGCAAAGTCTTACTATCAACAGAATAATAAAAGAACATGAACATTTTTAGGAGCAAAGCACAAAGAGCAAGCATTGCCCTGGAAACATCAAGGAGTTGCCAGACAGCTTGCAGAATAAATACAGCTAGGCAATACTTCCTCCCCATAGCAAATAGAAATCTTAGGATGCGAGAAAATACCCTCAAGTCTCTACCCTATCCCACAGAGAACAAAAGATTCCTCAGCTCCTTCAGCACAGAGGAAATGAATCATGCTGTACTGCTGTTGTTTAAAAATTCTGGACCCAGAATACAGTTTCAGTCCTTTACCTCTCAGTCACAGCATAGGCAGTTCATGAACTCCTAGGCACACA
Source organism: Chauna torquata (assembly GCA_013399475.1). Taxonomy (NCBI): domain Eukaryota; kingdom Metazoa; phylum Chordata; class Aves; order Anseriformes; family Anhimidae; genus Chauna; species Chauna torquata. The sequence goes on along the minus strand of VXAL01014047.1, from coordinate 2,625 downwards.
GTGAAGCAAGGAGCTGGCCTACACAGCCCTCAAGAGTAAGCATATACTACAGCTGTGATATAACTTCTCCTGCTGGTTCTTAAGGTACTGGACCCAGGACATAATGAAATTTCTAGTAAGTTTTAGAAACAGCAGTAATCATCAATAAATATTTCTATTCCACACTTTTACATCTCTTACCATGTAAAAGTGAAAGGGTATTTCCTATTTCCTATTCTGTCTATAACCAAACTGGATCTTAAACATCATTTATGAAAGCATAAACACTCTAAAATTAGCCAACAAAGATAATACTGCTTATAATTCCCTGAACTGCAAATGGCTGCAGGTTGGGAAAGTATCTGGGAGAAGAATTATACATACTTGCCTATGTTTCTACTCTCTTGTAGGTATGTGTTACAGCCACAGTGAAGACAGGATACTAAGCTAGAACACAGGTTCATTCAGCTCAGTTTTGGCTGCTCTTACACTCTTTTGCTTTCTCAACCTAGTATTCAAATAATTTTTGGGTAGCATGATAATGATCCAGTCCCCTACTCTTTCCCAATTTACCCTCAAGAACGAGAGGACAATTAAAGGCAAGCTCCAGCAGTAGCACATCACAAAGAATATTTTCCTTTGTTTCTCTTGCATATTAGCTCAAAAAGATAAAGGTACTTTTGCACTCCAGCCAGTAATACATAATTCATTTTTCTGTTTTCTTCATAGGTAACTGAGACTCAGTTATGCTGGTGTTTTCATGATAATCAGAGAATCATAGAATGGTATGGGTTAGAAGGGACCTTAAAGATCATCTAGTTCCAACCCCCTGCCATGGGCAGGGACACCTTCCACTAGACCAGGTTGCCCAAAGCCCCATCCAGCCTGGCCTTGAACACTTCCAGGGATGGGGCAGCCACAATTTCTCTGGGCAACCTGTTCCAGTGCCTCACCACCCTCATAGTAAAGAATTTCTTCCTTGTATCTAACCTGAACCAGCCCTCTTTCAGTTTAAAACCATTACCCCTAGTCCTATCACTACATGCCCTTGTAAAAAGTCCCTCTCCGGCTTCTTGTAGGCCCCTTTTAGGTACTGGAAGGATCTGCGCAGCCTATAAAATTTTCTTCTTGCATGGTTTCCCCTAGTTGAAAAGCTAATAGCTACATGCAAGTCTCCTCTCTTCTTCTACAAAAGTTACAAGTATAAACATATAAAGAGTATTTCAAGACCTGAATTCTCCATTCTGGTCTTTATCTGTTTCAAGAAGATATAAAAATCACCTAGCGGCAGCATCTCATCATCTGAAGTTGTGAAGCATGTATGTTAAACCTTCTCTTAGAATTATATATATAACTGGAACAAATTGTTATTAACATTAGTAAGATCGGGTCTTTCTAGAAGCTGGAGTTCTTTTTTTTCTATTACGAAAATTCAAAAAATTCCAAAATTTAAAAATTAATAACAATGCATTCTTATTAATTTCTGCACTTTTATTCTTGATTTCCATGGATTTTTTGTTATTGATAGTGACCAAAGAATGCAAAAAGCAGAAGAATGGGGGAAGTGAGGACAGTGAGCAAGGAACAGCATGATGGGGAAGGCTCTCACAATTTCCTTGTAAAAGCAGCACAGTGTGTGGCCCCACCACATGTGCTTGTAAACAAATGCATTTGTGAAACAAACAAACAGATTGAATCAGAAGTCAGTGAATAGCTGTGACACTACAGTCTCTTGGATATGAGAAACATCATGGGACAGCTTCTATGACTAGCAGAGTATGATGTCTTGGAAGGCAATGACAACCACTTGCACACTACACAAAGGCTTCATCTGAATGCTGAGAGCTGCACCACAACAGCTGATGCTGTGGGGTGCATCTCCTACAAACAACCTGCTCAAGGAGGAGACAAAGCCTTTTAGACATCTGGAGGAAGTCCCATTGTTGCAGGCCCTCATACTCATGGGGGACTCTAACCACCCTGACATCTGTTTAGCGACAGCACTGGACACTACAGGAGATTCCTGGATTCAATTGATGACAATTTCTTGACACAGCTGATAAACAAGCCAAAAATCTGCTACAAACAAACAAGGAAGAACTGGGTGGGGATGTGAAGATTAGGGGCAGCCCTGGCTGCAGCAAAAATGAGATAGTGGAGTTTGGGATCCTGTGAGAAGGGAGCAAGATCAGCACCTCAGGAGAGCAGTTTTGGCATATTCAGGTAACTGCCTGGAAGGATTCCATGGGATGATGGGCATCCCTGAAGGACAAAGGGGCTTAGGGAAGAGGGCTGAACTTCAAGAACAACCTTTTCAAAGCAAAGAGGAATGATCCAGACCAATGTGCAGAGAGAGTTGAGCAGGCCTGTTAACAGGCCAGCAGAGTTAAGCAGAGAATTCCTGACTGGCCTCAAATGCAAAAAAGGAGTGCACAGAGGTGGGAGCAGGGATGGCCTACCCAGCAGGAACAGAATGGCAGTGCCCAAGCATGGAAGCATGAAATTACAAGAGCCAAAGCTCAGCTGGAATGGCATCTAGTAAGATACATGACGGGCAGCATGAAAGCCTTCTGCAAGGGAGTCAGCAAGGAATACTAAGGAAAAACTTACTTATGGATCCTTCTTTTCTTCTTAGGTCATTAAAGC
>VXAL01014046.1:283222-310400 GCA_013399475.1 Chauna torquata | reverse complement strand
CTCTCTCTGTGTCTCTCTCTCTCTCTCTGTGTCTCTTCCCCTATTTTTTCATCCCCCTCAGTATTCTGCTGGATCTCAAATCCTTGATATTTCAGTAGAATAAAAGGAAACTTTGGGGTTTGGGTAACAGATTTTCAGTCGCTATTCTTTATATAAACTTCCGCAACTAAAATAATGCTGAGGTAGTGCGGTAGCACAGTTAGTGTTAAACAGGAGGGGGGATTATGGTGCAGATCAGCTTTTGCTGTCTTTATCCATTTTCACATGTTGCTAACAGAAATGTTTTGACTTCCTCTGCCAAGAAACAGATTAGTTTGTTGCTCCAATTGTGAGACTTAATTTTCATTTTTAAAATACTGCATCATAAAGTTCTGGTTCATGGTCAGGAAAACTTTATTCCAATTTTCTGAGTCTCTTTCCCACAGAAACAAAATGGGAATTGAGCAGATACTGAATCAAGCAGCATCTGAATACATAATTAGTCAGCCATGCCTCAAATAGAAAGCCACTTGGAAGCTTACATTTTCTCATTAAAGTCTTAAGCCAAGCAAGTGTCTAATAGCAGCATTAATTCTGGAATTTGGAACTTTTTTTTTTTTGCTACCATAAAAAGGTACACTTGATAACCATTAATATAATTTGTAACTATTCCTGTAGTAGCGTACCAAGGAAAAAAAAAAAAGACACTTTTCACTGACCAATTAACAAATTTGTGAAAGGGAAAGAACTATTTTCAGAAACTGATAGTTTGGAAAAGGGGGTTTTTCAGATAGGTCTCCTGTTTTACGGTTTAATTATTGAATATGCCTATAGAAGCCTTTAGTTCTGAAGGGGCATTTTATTTTCTTGCGACCAGTTTCAAGAGGAAAATGAAGTCCCAGGAGGGAAGCTGTTTAACAATGGAACACACAGAATGCATTAATCTGAATGTTAGTGCTTAGATGGCATGAAACATGTTCGGGAAGATACCCCTCGGATATAGGTAACCCGTGCTTACTGGCAGAAAGCTGCATCCTGTTGATGTCGACCAACTGTAAGGAAATACTGTTAGCTTCTACTTAAAATAGGATTAAAATAGGCTGTATGGCCTCCATGAAAGCATCGTCCTTGACTTGCTAAGACTGATCACTTCATGAAGAGTCCAGAGAAAATCCTTGCCTATCTGCAAGAAGCTGAATCTTGATTCCCCCAGAATGAGTGTGTGTGCAATTGCCAAATGGCTGATACCAGCTGTCTTCAGTCAGACTTTAACCTCCTGGGAAACTGCTAGCAAGTTAAGCAGTTCCCAGCTCCTTTAAATATAGCACCACAATGAAGAGTAAAACTCTAAAGAATATGAACTTATATTTTAGCTTAAATAGATTTAAGCTAACTTAAATATTAAATTTATGGTATTTATATTAAAGCTCTGATATCTGGCCATCTTGTTGGTTTTATAAAGACTAGTAGGATTTGATTTATAAGAGTTAATTTATCCTGATATTCTTTTTCATATAGTTGAGCTTACTTTTTGAAGATAGCTGTCTGCTCTTGAAGGGACAGTGAGCATGCCTGATCTGTGCACTTAGAGCACTGAGTTCCAATACCTCTAATTTACTTCCAATAAAATAAAAAGGAGTTACGCTTGATTAAGAACATGGCTTTGGGAAAAATAAATAGCTGTGGAGCGCATGGTTAGAGATGAATAGATTCGGCACACACGTCTTTACTTAAAATGCAGGTTTGGTAAAATAATTTGCACTAGACATCTGCAACTTTACTGCAACAGGGAAAAAGGCATATAAGCCTGAATAGTTCTCATATGATCAGTTTCTTTTGTATGTGTTTACACCCAAAATAGAGAAAGCACCCGAATAAATAACACTGATGTTTATTCCAGAACTGCGTGTTCTGTTTGGCTTGCTAGCACAGCATATAGTGTAAAATGCTAGTGGCAAGGGGGTGAGTATTTATATAATTCATTGATTTCTACAATGCTGTCCTTGTTCTTCCCCAGCTACTGTGCTTGCTGCATGAGAACCCCACCTTATGCTATAGCATGTGATTTTATTTATTCATTTGTTGCACCCAGACATTAATTTTGGGACTGACAGTTCTGTATGGGTGTTCTTGACCAGATTTAGCAAGTGAAAATGTTTCTCTGCACCAACTTGAAATTCTCCTTTAGAGTACCTGAGAAACATGAGCTTGCTTACCTTCTTCCTGGGGAATCGCCATTTTGTCCTCCATGGTCTTCTGCAGCATCATTATGGCTTGTCATCAGGGTCGATGTTCTGAGTATAGCCCAGTGAGCTAAATGGCATTTCTTCACTACAGTGACATCATTGGAGCAACTGGAAAAATCATAGCCAAGTCCTTTCATTGCACTTGTCATTTTCTTGTGGCCTCTTTTACATGAATATCACAGTACTGTTTGCCCTCAGATTTTTAACCGAAGCTTTGGCTCATGTGCCACAGTTAAGGTGGTGACAAGGAGAAAACTGATCTTCCTTCCTGCTGGTAATTCAGGGTTGTTCTTTGTGCTTTTTTTTTTTTTCTTTTATTCCTTAAGTTTTTTGCTGCAACTGAACTTAACATGCTAGCGAATGGCAGGATGGAGCTGCTTTACTGGGCTGTAAATCTGCAGTGTGACTTCACCTGCACCATTTCACCTGTGCATCCCTAGCTCTGCTTCACCGTGACTCTTCTTGGGGCTGTTTCTCAGTGGTGGTGGGGATGCTACTGGCTTGGTAAAGGGTGTAACGAAGTCAATATCTGCAGAGGCTCCAAAATGTGCTATAAATACTCTGTATAAACATTTTGGTCTTGTTTTCATCCTAGCCCTGATTCTGTTGCCAAGTACTATTATCATCATCAGTCAAAGGAAACACGGGGCCCAGGCTTCTACCAGAAATGGCATCTCTTGTCCACGTACAATGGTGTGTTTTGTTGGTGCTTCATGCTCCTCACCACTCTGGGAGGAGGCTGGTTGTGTCTCTTGCTTCGTGATGGCTGGGAGGCTGCATTTTTTTTTTATGTTTGTGTCAGATCTAGTTTTGGGGAAAAGTAGAGTTCATTCCTGGTCTCTGCTCCAGAAAGCTGGTACTAAGTTACTTGATGAGAGTTTGTATCAGAGGAAGGCACTCATGAGATTGCTGTCAGTGGGGAAAGGGATGCACTGATAGTTTAAATAATTTATCCATTTGTTTCAGCCACTTATTTTCAGGGGTGTTGTGCGTCTGCATTAAATCTTGCATAACTGCTGCGTGATGAGAGGAATGCATTCCTGGCATTAGAGGCAGAATGCAAACTATTCAGCACGGTAAGATGCTTTCATTGCTAGATGTGATGCGCTATGGCCGCAGCTCTGCCTGCCCTATCCTAGCCCCATGGCAAAGGGGAAGGTGGAAAGTGACTGTGTCCATTGATTAATTCGGTAAACAGCTGCAAACAAGCCTTTCTTTCAACAGGGTTGGAAGGATTTGAGAAGGATTGAAATTCACAATTTAAAAACCAATTCTGTCCCTGTAACGCTCCGTGCACTGCTGTGTTTGTGTACCCGTTGGGTCGGTCTGTCTCACCCCAGTCCGAGAGGATTCCCCCAGAGTGCTTCTTTTAGTTTTTCTTCATGGTTGACAGCAAGGCCAGGCTGAGGCTGTGCTTTGTATTTTGTTGTGAAGCTGCTAAGGTTTGTGGTTGCTCTTGACTCCTCTCGAGGAGTTTGTTTCCAAAAAGGAGACGCTTCCTTTGTGTGCCTCAGTCATGAGATTAATGTTTCCACAGAAACGTTAGTGTTGTGGACAGTGATGGCAGGCAAGGGAAGGTCACAGACAGCCTCCTGGAAGGAGAAGACTGCTGGTCAAAACCCTAAATATCAGCTGCAGTGGGAACAGGCAGCAGGGCATGTAGATCTCGCTTGTGCTGTGCGAGTGTGAGCCATAGCAGCCAGATGCTCTGGGGCTCGGAGCCTCTCACAGCCACGCAGTGGGAGCAGGAGAAAGTGTCTCTTGTGTTCAAAGACTACTGTCACTGAGCACAGGAATGTGCTTTAATTTGTCAGTCTGACATGGTACTGACACGTGCAGTGTTGCATTAGTGCATTCGTGAGACAATGTGATGGAGTGACAGCTTTCAGCACAACCGGAATGCTTCAGTATGCTTTCTGATGGGCTTTCGCTGCCTTCTGAGCTTTTTCTTGCCTTTGTCTTCAAAACAAAATCCTGGAAGAAGAAGAAAAACATCTGAACCTTGAGAATGATACTGCCTTTTCCCAGCTCCCCAAAACAGTAATGCTGCAGGCAGAGAGGTGGATGCCATCCTGGGGCCAGGTGGTTCCATGTGCAGGAGTTTTGGGTGGTGACAAAATTTAACCCTATGGAGCCCATCAAGCATGTGGCCGAACAGCTGTTGTCTATTTGTGTCCTGCAGCAGCTGCCCCCAGCCCTTCCACAACACCAGCTGCTGGGAGAGCCGGGGGAAAAACAGGGTTTTTGCCCTCTATGCACACAAACACCCCTTTTCCTCCACACCACCTGCCCGCAGGCCACTGGCAGACTGGGAGGCTTTGTTGCAGGTTATTAAAAGAGCACGGAAGTTTTGTGTGCTTGGGAGATGCACAGGCATTTCTGTGTAGCTGTTTTAATGCTGAGGGACAAATACAGCTGTTTTTCCTATTTAACCAAGTGTCCTCTGAGTGGTGAAAGGATTTCATTTGCAGGAGAACATTCACATTAGCAGAGGAGTTAGTTTCATGCTGTGTTTCATATCTATTTGTCAGCTTCTTCCTATCTTAGATGTTTTGCTCTCCGTTTAATCCCTGGAACCCTGTCAGGGCTAGAAACTTATTTATTTTCCTGTACTTCCTTTTAGCCTCCATCCATCCTTAATGTTGCGTTTTATTTTAACCAGATGGGAATTAAATAGCTGAATCCACCAGAGTGCTGTTTCCAGTAGCTCTTGGTATTGCCTAGCTTAGTACTGAGGTTGTGGGGCTTGGTTTCCATGTTTGTGGGGAGCATCTTCCCAAAGTACAGACTGAGCCAGTACTTTCGTCTGCCGAGTCTTCTGCCAAACTGGTGGGAGGAAGCCTGGTTTTAGTAAATCATGGAAGGATGACCCACCATGGCAGAGCTTTGATGTGGTGGTGCATTGGCACAACGAATTTACTTAATGCTGAATTGTGCCATTGCTGATTGGGATCAGTGAGCCTCCTCCTAGTACTCTGATTTGGTCAGAGGACAAAAACCGGTGGTAGAGATCTGTATTTCTTCTCTGCTATTTTAATATAACCCAGATGAAAGAGTTTGATCTTGCTCGATGCACTGGTTCCTTTGAGTTGGAAAAGCAGAGCTACGACTCGACGTGAGCACTGACTTGTGCTCTCAGCAGGGCAATAGTCCTGTGACTAATGCAGGTTTGGGATATTTTTAGTGTTCTTTCTTGGGTTGCTTGCCTGGTCGTCTCTGTGCTTGGTTAGTGCTGTGAAGGTCACACAAAGATACTAGACAGTTGTAAAGAGTGCTGAGAGGGCCAGCTGGTCGGGATGGCACTCAACCAGCAATGCTCTTGCTTTTGTGAGATAGAGGGGTCGGGGAAGGGCTGAGAAGTACTGGCACGCTGCTTTCAAGATATCAAACCCAGTTTTGTTCACACCTCTGAGCTAGGAATAGGTATGTGCCAGGAAACAAATCCAGACATCAGAAAGGCTAGAAAAGCAGCAACGTGGTCAGTTTGACTGAAAGGATTAGGAAGTAATGTTTAATCTGCAACCCAATAGCCGGGATCTCTTATCTCACATACTTCCCATTCCGCAGGGAATAGCAGTACCCTGCCTGTGGATGGGGAAAAGATACGCTGTAACTGAATATGTCAACGAAATGAAATGGCAGGAGTCTACGCTTAATTCGTAGCTGGACTTTCCCTGTAATCAGGTTCCCCCAAGCATTTGTTTTTCTGCTTCTTAGCTTTCATCTGGCATTTTGGTTGTTGAAATAGCTGTTGTTGGAGGGTAAAAATAATCCATCCCAAGGACTGCTGCTGTCCTTACACAACGGTACTGTTTAGATGACTCTGGGAGCTAAATTACGTGATAACATCGTATGAAAAGACCCTAAAACTCACTGAGGGGACTGGGACTGAAGGGAAAGTATGCAACTGAAGCCACCCAAGACTGAGTGTCTTCCAGTGGCAGCCTTTGGGAAAAGTGGGGAGAAAAGTTGGGGAAAAAAAAAAGAATAAAATTACAGTCAGCCAGAATGGCAGTTTATTTTTGTTATTTTTGCATAACTGGGATGAAGAGATACTCTTGGGAGCAAATAAGAACACAAATAATAAATTTATTTTTCTATGTATTAGATATTGAATGAATTATGCTGGACTGCCTTCAAAGTAAATATTTGTGAGAACCATGAGTGAATCATCCTAATTTACCTTGCAGAGCAGAGTTGTCCTCGTTACGTCCTACCGCCTTGAGCTGCCTGGTGCAGGAGGCATTCTTCAGAAGCTGGCCTGGACGCAAACTATTCCCTCTATTTCCCCTCGTTCCTTCTTCTCTCTGTTTACCCACATTCTTCTGAGGGATGAGGGATGCTTTTCATTTTTGGAAACTTCTGGCCGTGTTGCTAAGTCTGTGGTTTCCTGAGTAATGTCTCCGGCAGCCGGAGCCTTCGGTGGTTGCACAGAGTTTCTGAACAGCTGCTCAGGGCAGACCCGGGCTGACAGCACATGCGCCTTAAATCTCTTTCCATTACATTAATGGTGTTTCCTGCAGAGGCAGGACAGCTATCTGTCTAAAGGAATGACACATTTTTCAGCACTGTCAGTCCTTAAATAACAAATAAATAAATTAATAGAGAGCAGGTGAACATTTCTTCAGAAGAATCTTTAATGTAACTTAGCTGTTTGATGCATTGCCTCTGGCATAACTGCCTTTTCATAAAAATCTGACATCATTTGTTCAGTTACCTCTCATAATTATTTGCTGCTTTTCAGGTTTGTTAATTATAAATGACATTACACACAGTCTGATATGGGTTAGAATTATGACATTCAGATTGAATGGATGGAAAGTACATTTCACTAGTAAACAGTGCAGCCTCCATCAATGTACCAGTCTGTTGGCTGATGAATAGCTGAAGGAAAGACTTACTAGGATTGCTCTAGCTTCAGCGTCCAGTACAAATAGGTCTTTTTGAGTAGCATAGCACTTCCACAGGAGCCTTTCATCGAAAGAGTTCAATAGGCTTTCTGCTCTGTAGTCACTACCTTAATCTAGTGATGCAGATGTGAAACCACATTGCACACTGGAAAGCTGTAGCGTCGAGTGGAGACTGATTTAGCTAAGCTGCTTTTGCTTGGCCTGTTGTGGAGTTTGAACCCATAACCTTTGTGTGAAGCACTGTGTCTCCCAATAAAGCTTTTCATTCCAAAAACAAAGTCAGCAATGAAAGCCCAACACTTTTCCATAATGTGATAAACATTTTGAAATAACGTGACTCAGCTGTTAATACAGTATGTCACTAAAATGCTGTCAGTTGCATTTACTCACCTTTTTCTATACACATCCAATAAATTGATCCCTGGACAGAAGTAAGGGCTCTTAGTAATGCATACTGTGAGATAACAGCTGGCTGCAGTTGAGGGTGAATGCAGATAAACCCTTTCTGCCGTAGTATGCTGCAGGACAGATGGCTTATAAGGACAGGCCACAGTGTGAAAAGTGGGTTTGCAAGGAGCTCATGCAGTTATCTTTTTGAGAAAGGTTTTTAAAGCAAGCTTGAATGTGCAACAGGGAATTGTAATGTTTGCATCCTTTCCCTTCTGTTCATTAAACTCCAAACCACAAAATCTGAAGAGCTCTGAGAAGACCTGTAGGGAGAAGTCTTGATCATCTGAGTTGCCCCTGTTGGAAAAACTCAAGTGTGTCGAGTGAATAGCTGTCTGTATTTCATGGAGAGCCTTCGTCTTGCTCATTTTTCCCCAAGACTGCAATGTCTGTGTAAATGCTTCAGGGTACAATGGAGTGCTCTGCATCCTGTGAAGCACGGTGTTCTTCTGCTACTGTGCCTGTCCTCAACCTTCAGCCTGTTTTATCTAGGCTGCCTGACTGTTGGTGTGGTGATCCCTTATCGCATGCTATTTTTTAGAAAGTAAGTATCAGATACTTTTCTCTGTCTTGAAGTAGGTCAACTGTTAATCTAATTGATTAACTTCGTAGCTAGCCAATTAAATTGATTTACTCATGTAAGGGTGGCATATTTACCCACTGTATTGGTGTCACTCTCTGTGTAGTTTTATGCAGAGAAATTGCAAAAAGCCTTGCTGGGCAGAACTGACCGGAAAACTCAAAAGTGGCCAAGATGTAAAATACAGAAGACATTGCAAAAAGCAGCTGAACACTGAGCTATTTCTAAAACAAATTTAAAGACAATTTTGACTGAAATATCAGGCTGCTAGCTAAATAGGGATCTTCATTGGATGGTGAAAATTCTAAGGTGTTACAAGGCAGTATTTTGGTGGAAAATAAACCTTGAAATGCCGCTCAGTTTGTGAAAGGAATTGCTGCAATATAGTATTTGAGAGATCAGTTCCTTTGAGGAGTTAAGCAGCCACTGTGCTTTCATACTGGAAGCCTGAAGTAAGCTATAACAGCTTGTTCACGGTGTTGAAAGAGTGTGCGGTGTATTATAGACCATCATTCAAAAACTGCTATGAATTATCCATGGAAAAGTGCCGTCAGATAGGAGCCCCTTGATGGCTGGTTAGTGTAATTAATAAAAACATCTTGCCGCAGCTTTACGTTTTGGTTTAGAGACTCCTCAATTTGAGAAGAGTCTTGGGACTGCCTGGATTTCAATTACCTCCCTGATGCTTGAGGTAGGGTTTTAACTCAATGTTAATCATGTTCCTCAAGGGGAATCCAGACAACAAGCAATGGTTAGGGTTGTGCAGACAGCATAACTTGCCCCAAACATCTAAACCCAAAGTAAATCCACTTTTAAGGACTTTAAAATGCTATGCTACTTGCTTGCTGTTTTAGAGAGGACTTTTTTTTTTAAGGCCTTCATGGGATGCTACAAATATAGACCATTACTGGGCTTGTATTCACATCATTTATTTAGAAAAGTAGAAGATATCTAGATTTCTTAAATTGTAGTACCTTTTTACCACTGAAGTTGGCTGTGCTGCAGTCATGGTAGGCAGATAAACCTTTGTTGTGAAAATGATGGAATTAAGCAAGGTCTGGCCTTCAGCTTGGCGCTCTCTCTTCGGGCAATTCAGGAATTGCCATGTAACAGCCCTAGGGAAACAGGTAAGGCATTCCTTTCCAGAACCATATTGGTTTTGGAGAAAGACCAGGCAGAAGATAGAAGGGAGTTTGAGGACAGAGCAGACAGAGCCCTTTCATGTAATGAGCAGAAGCAGCGCCTTTAGCCAGACCTGTAGTCATAGATCAAATCACGGGGTTCATCTTGTACTCTGTAGAATTCCCAATCTAACACTACTCCTTTGTCCACTGTATCCCAGTACACTGTTTAGCGATGCTGTCAAGTACTACTGTTTTCTGTTCAGGGGGAAGATGTGATGCTGGACTGGTGACCTGGAGGATACAGACACCCTTGTACTCACCTGGGCAAGGGACATGTGGGGAGGCACAGAAGGATGGCTTGGCTGACGCTGCCTTTTCAAAGATGGGAGCTTATGAGAGTGGAAAAAGGGATGCAAGCAGTGTCTGGCAGTTCGGAGTTAATTTGAAAGCTGTGTGGGCTTTTTTTTCTGTCAACACTTGTAACTTCCAAGCCTCCTCCCAGTTTTCTTGCACAGTTTCACAACTGCAAATATTTCAGCTCTGGCTTCTACAACCACTTTTGTAGTTTCTGGAGGCAGATGTGCTGAATGTGGTTGATTTTGCTTCAGAAGGTAGCATTTCACACGGTCCTTCATGCTGAGAAGCTCCTCAGGGTTTCAAACATGGGGAATATGGGTAAGACTCAGCTCTTATATATTCTGTCTGTGAACAGCAAAGTGTACACCCATCTGGGAGGCATCCTTATACTGAAAATGCCTTTGCTCCCAGAACCTGCAGAAATACAGGTAGATATTGATATCTTTTAATAGATGGAGCAAAACAGCTTCATGCTGGCTTTTTGGCTTTTTTTTTAAGAGAGGAGATTGAGTTGGTCTTAACCATGACCAGGTTTCCATGTGAAGCTTCCATTTGCAAAGCTGTTTCTCACTGTACTTTATCAGCTGGAGCCAGATCTTATTAAAACTCAGAGTAGCCAGCTCTGACTATTAGCTTAATGGTTTAATACCAGCTTCTCTGTAAAGTAGTAGCAGCAGGTTATTTAAAACATGTAGGTCAGATTGGCCTGGTGTTTTCCAATGAGATCACATAAGGACGGTATTACTAAAACTCTCAAATACAGTAGATACACCTGATGTGGGATGTTTTTTTGCTTCCCCTTTGCTTTCAGAGGTCCTACTGCAAAGTATAGTGTGAACAGATTATTAGTATTTTCTTCCAAATGTGATATTAACACCACCCTGTTTCTGCTCCCTCTGAATTTGCAATATTATCTTTAATGTAAATATTCTGCTACAAGTCATTTAGCCCCAAGTTTAAAAGGAAAATGTTTTCCTGTGAGAAATCCCGTCTTCTCTATTTTACAGGAGGGCTGCAGTATAAACAAAATAGAAAATGAATGTTAAATAGCCAGCCCATCCCCAATTTTTGTTTATCAAAGCTGGTAGCTGCAGAAAGTAAATAGTTTAAATAGCCTGCGTTTTAAATTCATTATTTCTTCAAGAGTATTACTTCCAATTTGAGGTGCTGGGTTATTTTTGTTGTTCTAAGGACAGTTTACTATGCAATACACCTCCTGCATTATGGAGAAACTAGACTTTGTTATGATTATGAGTAGATGTTTATGTACAGTTAGGCCTATTTACTGTAAAACTCAAAAAGGATTCTTAAATATTTAGGGCAGCTTGTTTCCTGAGATAGTGAAATCCTTAGCTTCATTCTATAGGAAGTGAGGAAAATGGCAATATTTACATACAGAGAGGAGACAGATGCCTATCTGCAGGAACCTCAGCGGTGCAGAAAAGGTACTGTTAACAATCTGTTGTAAACGTTGGTGTTTGAAGGACAACAATAAAACTGCCACTCAGCACTGAAACTGAAGTAAGTTTTTCTACAAATCTCTCTCCTTGCTTAGTTGCTGTTAATTGGTTTGGTAATTGGTGTGACAGCTTTTTGTGGGAGCAAGCAGGCCACTGCATTCTGGCAACAGCTTGGCGTGTTCTTGCCATTTGACTGGCTGTGTTCAATATTACAGTTCACAAAGAAAGGGTGGGGAAAATGCAGATTTTGGTGATTCTGTAAGGGTGATGACAGGTAACAGGGTGAATTTTATCAATCTAAGTAAGTGACAGTTGTTACAATCTGTATAAACAGGTTGAAAATACATTAACGCATTTAAAAAATAATTCTTCAGATTCACAGCAATAAAGACTTTTTTGTGAGAGAGTGGTGACGGAAAACTGCAGCACCCTTGGAGGAAGGAAACAGATGGCAGGAAGAGCTTCCAGATACTTGACAGGCTGCAACAGACTTAAAGGCAGGCAGAGACAAATGGGCGCAAGAGATTGGTTTTTGCTGTGGCTCTTGTGGTTCACTCTTGATATAATGCATAATGTGTTATATGTTAGCAGTACCAAAGTTTTATGCCCTCTGTGCTTTGGTGGTGTCTGTGTAGCTGCTTGTGGCCGGTGGAATGGTCTGAAGGGGAGTGAAGGGTTGCTTATCATGAAAAACAATGTTCCTACATCTGACTAATAGCAGGACTTAAGTAACAGCAAGTGAGAACTGAAAGTGAGTTTAATTCTTACGTCCAGCTTATTCAAGGGTGTGTGGCAAAGATGGCTTATGAGGCTGGTTTAAAAAGAAATAGTAATAATTAAAAAATATATATGTATTTCTGCATGCATGTGGATGAATCATCCCTACATTTCCATCAAGTGCAAGGGTATGAATGCTGGGATTTCCTATCTGGGGAGTCTTGTTGGGGACAGAAGTGGGTAGCAGTTGGTATTTAATACTTTGCTCAGACTGCTGGAAGCACTGGCGAGTAGCCTGTGCACAGTCAGCTCTGTTCCTGGAAACACAGTGCCAAATTTCACATTATTGACTGTAACAGATAATAGACTAATGTATACTGAGGAAATCTTACAGCTTCTCATAGGAGCTACCTAGCTAAACTTCCGCGAAGCTGTTTGAACCCAAACAATTAAACAGAGCACCTCCTCATTTAGAAATGTGTAGGACACTGCTGATGTTTCTTCCCAGGATCAGCTGCTGTTGCGAGGTGCAGGAGGGCGGCAGCGCTGAAGTGCAAGGCTGAAACCTTCAGGCCTCGGCGTGAACGTACAGCTCCGCAGTTATTTAGGCACATGATTTCCCATTGCTTTAAGCCTCTAACACTCGCAAAGGTATCCTCCTAGGAGTTTGCAAAATATTTTTATAGGGTGGTTTAGCCTTTATATACTGGGTGATTTTTTTCCGTCCACTAAGCCATCTTGTGGCCTGTCAGACCTTCTGTATGAGTTTTCTTTCCACCATGAGGCAGAGCATGATGTTGCTCGAAATCAGCTTTAGAAGGAGCTGCGTTATTTCCAGGCTAAGCAGAGCATGGGCAGGGAGCTTTGCAAGCTGTGTACGTGACCAAGGGCAGCTAAGTAAGCAGGTACTTAGCATGAGCAAGCAGTTGAAGGAATGCAGACTGGGATAAATGACTTCGGGGTAATCTGTAGAACAAGAAAAGCATTCAAGTTGTAAAGTATCTGCCTGGGCTCAGGGGTCTGTGTGTTCTTGAGGTCCTGGTTTTTGTGCCTGTCTGGATACTTTCTGACTAATGGTGCCATGCTGCCTGAAGTGGGTAGTTTCACATCCAGTTTTGAACTGTTTGCAAGCAAAACTTACAGCTTAAAGCGTTCAGGCTGAGATGAAGCCAGGGTATGTATAGATGAGACACCCTGCCCTGAGTTCTGGAAGTTAGTTCTAGAAAATATGGCCAGAAGGGACTTAAAGAAGCCAGAGTCCATTGCATTCTGACTGTTAAAATGAAACCATCTGAATTAGATGCTATTCACCCCTTGCGAAGTACCCAGATCCTAGTCAGTGCAGGCACTGGTGTAGAGCAGCCCATAGGGAATGTCTTTGAGACAACCGGGCCCTGGGTCACTTAGGCCTGTCAGCACTAGAGATAGTGACGTGTGAACTTGGTAGCTGTCTGTGCAGGAAAAAAGCTCTGAGAAACTGCTCCTCTTTTGCAAAGTCTCAATTTAAGGAGAAGGTTAGATGGCCTTGTCCTCACTTGACTTGCTGAGGTAATATTAGACTGAACCGTAGGAAGAATCTGATGGAGCAACCTTGATTATACCAATGATCTGCCATTGAGATAGACTGCTATTTAGCGTCTGATTGAAAAGGTCATGAGATACAATTTGGTTATTTGTAATGTGCCTTACTGCTTTCTTCTTTTGCAGCGGCCAAATTTTATGTTAGTCTGAAGTGATTGCGTCCAGTAACAAATTCATGAAACTGTGCTGTATTCAGCACGCTCTTGAAGCAGCTTTGTCAGACGATGCGTTACTTGAGCCAGAGCTCGCTGTTCGAGTGCAGAGCTTTTGCATTCTGATTGGGAAATGTAATGACAGTGCTTCAAGACTGAGTTGCTTTCCTTATGCCTGTTTTAATTTGAATTGCTCAGGTGAGGTAACTCAAAGGGCTCTGCACAGGAGAGGGCTCCATTCTGTCTGCTGTGTCTGCATAAGCAAATGGAGCCACTTTTTAAGTGCATGGCAGCAGTTCACATGAAGCTGAGGATGAGAGAATGTGTTTTGTTTGGAGGAAATACTGGCTTTTCAGTTAATTTCTTGATAGTCCAACTTTTGCTTCAGCATCCATCCAAACAAGAGAAAAGTAACCTGCTAGTGTGAAATAGAGTAAGCGTATTGCAAACTACTATCTTGTGCACAGTCTACTAGCCTGGAAGAAGAAAAAGAAGTAGGGATATTATTAAATTTTCCTTCATGGGCAATAAAGATCGCAAATAACACATTTAGTCACACCAGGATTACAGTTAATCCTATAGGTCACATCAAAGCTAGTCTCTGTCATTGAAGTTGCACTCTCCAGTTCTTGCCTCGAAGGCTTGTCCACTCCTGGAGTCTGTAATCTGCTTGCGTAGTATTTACTACGAAGAGCTACCCCCGAGAACTGCCAGTCTGCCCTGCGTGAAACAATTAAACCACCACCAGGAAAGATCTGGTAAGCGTCTACCTGGTTAATCACGGGGCAGAGGGAATACAGCTCTTGATTGTCCTCCCCTGTCTTGCCTGGTGTTTCCCTGCATACCTGGAGGGACACAGATTCCATTTTTCAGAAATGAAACTGCTGCTTTGTGATCCAGGCACAAAGCTGTTGCCTTTTATGCCAAAATGGAATTCCTGCCTGGTTTTGTTTTGTCTCCTTCGGTGTTTGTATTGGCTTGGCATTTTCATATTTTGTATCTAATGTCAGTATTTGTTTCTGGGAAGAAACTTTTACTTATACTTTAATTTGTACAATTTGTTTGTTTAAACTTGTTGGCAACTTTAAAACACTGCAGTCTGTTCCATATGCTAGTATCAGTGCTGCTATTAGTGGGACATACTTCAAAAGTAAAACAGTAATCAGGCAGGGAATGTTTTTTATAAAATAGTTGGGAGTATTTTCATTTATAATAATATTTGGTAATGTTTTTGAGCTATTTGGTGGCTAGTTTTAAATCTAGGGTTACTTTGGCTTGTATTGAGACAAGACTACAGCACTGAACCCAGGGAAAGCTTTTTTCTAGCATATGCTTACAGCACATAACCATGATAACAGTATCAATATGATAGGCAAAACCTAAAAATTACCTACCAAGCACAGCAAAAGCTGCAGGGAAAGACAGACTTGTGTTGTAGACGACATGTTGAACGGTTAGTTTGTTGGAGGAGAAAAATCATGACAGTGTGGTTGTGAATTTAGCAGATAAGCAGTGACATGTAGACTGGTGGGCCGATCTGAGACTGGAGCTTTAATGTCACGGTGTCATCTGTGAGGGTCAAAATAGTGCAAGCCTGATGGAGGCAGTGAAGAAGTGCAAAAATGGGAGGAATGCGATGATTTTAAGTGCAATGGTGAAGCTGAAGCAGGGGAAGCAACAGGAAGTGTGAATGAAGCAAGAGTACGCTTATCAAAAAAAGGAGATCCTAACATTACTAAAATGCAATCGTAGTTATGAGTTATGGATGGGAAAAGCATCATTTTTGGTGTTTTTTAGAAGGAATCCATGAGACCTGAGCACATGCTGAACACAGCGATCTGAAGAAAGGGTTAAGCAGAAAGCAGACCCCCATAGCTGGGGCTGTCGGTCAGGTGGCCGTGTCTGCTGCCATCGGGAAGTGGGGCTAGAGCAGGGTTTGAGCCTGCCTTTTTTGGCAGTGTTTCACTTAAAGTAGTGCCTGAACATCATCAAAAAATGGAAGCGGTCCAAGATGTTTTAAGACAGGGAACAAGTCTGAAAAGAAGAGCTAATCTGAGTCATCCATGTCAAGTTGTATAGTCTGTTTATATTTGTTAATACTGAAAACACAGATCTTCCAGGATTGAGGATGCTGCGCTTCTGTTGATCACGAAGTTATTTCAGTGGGAGTTTGTTCCCCTAGGAGGAGGCTGAGTGGAGTGCAGAGAGCAAAAAGATTGGAGATTGAGCCCTGTGAAAAGCCAGAGCGGGAGAGATGAGGGGAAAGGTGGGAAAAGGTCTAAACCACAAGAAACAAAGGAGCCGGCAGTTAAAGGAGAAACATGGCTGGTTGCACTAGAGGTGGCTAGCAGGCCAGAGAAGAAGGGAATGCATTGCTGAATGTTGTCCGGAGAAGGTAGTTATTTCTGGCTTTGAGTTATGGCTCAGATTCATGTAATATTTAAAGAATATGTCTGTATTTTTCATGATGAGCAGCCTGAAAGCAGATGCTGGAAATTCGCCATCTGTGTAGAAACTCCTTTGCTGGAGATACATGCCATGAAAGTGAATGGGCCTGAAGTAAAGTCCATTAGCAAATTCCTTTATTGATGGGAGTGAGGGGAGAATGCTCTGGACCAGACGAAATACCCAGTTAAAAAAAGTGCTTAACTGTTGAATTCCTTTTCAAAAATTTAATGAGTAGCATACGCTGGTTTCTCAATGCCAAAGTCAGCTTTCAAATTAAAAAAGGTGTTAGAGAAAGGCAGTACAGGGTATATTTCAAAAGTTAGGGTTAAGATGCAAGAAAAAGTACATACTTGGTGTTGGATTGAGCAACCATTATAATGAATTGGGATATGCTAGACAGTTGCTTAGTTGGCCTTTCTGTGGATGTTTCATTGTGCAGTTTCCCGTTTATCTGGGCTTGCTCCATCATTCCAGGAGCAATCACTGGTGCAGCCCATCTATCCAGCTGTAGTCCTAGTAGATACATTAACTTGTGCATCTGTTCAGAGAGCATGTGTATTTTCAGAGGCTTTTTGAAAATAGTCCATGCCCTCGTTATCTTATCTGATCTCGTACACAGTTCAGACCAAGAATTTCACATAGGAATTCCTGTAATGAGATCTCCCTAGTATGAGTGCAAGGTTTTTGTGCCCAAAACTTTTGGGTAGGCTGTTCAAATCTCAGAGGACTCTGAAACCTGAGTGGTGAACAGTGGTACACTACTCTTGTTAATCCAGCCCAGCTTGCTTCTGCAAAATAAAAGCAGGCAAGAGAGAATTTGTGAAGCAAACTCTGAAATGTTCGCTTCTGCTGTAGTTTGGGAAGAATACCCTTCTAACTAGCTATTTGGACAAATCCAGATGAGAAAGGGGCAGTTGTGGTGGCTGCGTTCACTCCGCATTATGCAGCGATGAAGATGCATATAGTCACGTACCGTGGCATCTTCGTTCAGGAGAACAAGAAGCAAAATGGACTGCCTGCTAAATGAGGCTGCTGGCTTCTTTTGCGGGCAGACGCAGACACAGCAGCTGACTTAGGCCATTGTACGGTGGGGCTGAAAACAGGCTCTGTCTCCAGCTGCTGTGGTGCAGGGAGCCGGGGTCTACCAGCCCGGCAGTGCAGGCAAGCTGAATTATGACCCTGGGGGGCTGCGGTTGTGTAGTCGCTGCTCTGAGCGTGACCCTTGATGTCTAATTTTGTCCCAGCTGCAATGAATTAAGAACCACTCATCTGATATGTAGGCAATGATTTAATTCTGCTTTTTTGTATTTGTATGTGCAGGAGGCAGTTTTCAGCCCTACTTCACCGCTTCAAAGTAAAAACCTACATGTTTTGAATTGCATGGTGGGTGTGACTGGGTAACAGGTTACTGAATTGTGCTGCTTCCTACATGGTGACAGTTGCACATCTTGGTTATTACCACAGAAAATGGTCTCTGAGGACAGTTCAGGATGGTTGAACATGCAGAAAGTTTGCAGGTTGTTGAAAATCCATAGCTGAGTGTATCCGTTTTTTTTTTTTTAAAACAGCGGGAATAGAATAATGCTAAATATTCAAAGCTGCGGTACTCTCAAGGTGGTTTCTGATTGATTTAAGTGCTGAAAATGCCCCTAAATCATGTATCCTTGAAGATGCCATATTGCAAGCTATCCAGGAGAGCATAGCACAGAGGATGTAGAGCCTTTCGTTGGAGGCTGCTGACTTTTAATCTTCTTGGCCATGCACAGGAGGTGGCTCATTTGAAGACTCCACCCAGCAGGTGAGTGTCAGCAGGGAGGGGGCTGCTGAAGGTGACCTCCCAGCCCCTGACAGAGGTGATCACTCCATGTTATGGTGGAAGTAACCTTGGTGGGAGAGAAGACTTCAAGGTTGCTGTGGGGCATCTGAAGAGAGGACTTTCCTTTGCCAAGCTGCTTCTCTGGGTCCCATCTCATGTGTTCTAAATTCTGCATTTAAAATCATCTTCATATGAAGAAATCCCTCCTGTTGCTTAATAATTTCAGGCTGACTTCTGAATGTTGGTTTTCCATTTGCACACCTGATTTAAATGTGTTGCATCAGATTTAAGAAACAGTTAACATGTTATTGGCAGGACAGCTTCTTTGCACATCAAATGGTTGTAGGAGGTGGCAGGTACTATAGCAGGCAGCTGCATAATAGTAGCAAGGTCTTGTCACACTGGTGGAGCTGTCTCTGGCAGCTGGGGAGGTCTGGGTCCAGGCTGTGTGACTTGGATCTATCTCCAGTTGGGAATGAGGAGAGAAGCTTACAGAATGGGTATATTGACCTGATCATACCATTAAGAAAGGGAGAGCTCCATTTTCTATTTTAGTTATTATTTTATTTTTTCTTTTAAAGTATTTTCCTGTGCTTTCTGTCCCAGGAAAATGTTTTTCAGGTGTGTTTGCAGCAGTCCGTTTTGTACACTCTTAAACCTGTTTCCCCGCACATGCTTTTGAATGTGGATATAACATCAGAGCAGTTTGCTTGTCCGCGTACAGGCTGTGCTGCATGTGTGAGGAGGCAGAGGTGAGCCTGCTCTGAGGCCTTTCCTCTGACTTTCCATGCTGTTGCAGCAGAGCTGAGAGTCCTGCACAGAACTGAGGGTTGTTTTTTGTGCGCACTTGTTAACTTCATTACCCAGCCAGATATCTGAAAGTAGGAGCTAATGAAAGAAAATAAATGGGATAGGTAGGGAGTGGGGGAAACCCTCAGTTTCTTTGTGGCATGAGAATTGACATTTTTCAGATTGTTTAGGCCTTGTCAGAAAATGTTTTGTTCAGCCTTTGTTTTCTATTGAATCCTGCGTGCTTGGTTAGCTTCTTTTCAAATTTAAAAAAAGAAAACAAAAAACCCCTCCGTACATGGATTGAAAGCTTCATCTGTTTATCTCCTCATTAAAAAGGCTGTCTGTGAAATGTGCTGACAGGGCTTTTACTCTCTTGCTTTCTGTTCTCACCACATTTTCCATTGAAAACCTCCCCTCTACTGTTTCTGTTCCACAGTAAATGGGACCTTCTGGTGGTAGAGGACTCTGGCCTTTGTTTCTGGCTCCTCAGGGACTGAGTCCATGACCTTGGGTAGGAAACCTCAAATGCGCCATTTGGAGCACCTGGGTGTCCGGGTGTTATGTGCTAAATTCCCTGAAAGGCAGTTTTCAGAACCTCTAGGTCCCCGTATAAAACATGGTGGGAAGCACAGTACAGGTTCGCGTCCGGTTAGGTACTGTAGTAATAGGCCACGTTTTGAAAACCATGTGCTGCCTGAGGTGGCGAGCAGGAGCGTTGGTTGGTGTCTTGGTGGAAACTGAGCTGCTTAGGAAACTCAGCCTCAGGACTTCTGAAGCAGCTTCAACCAATTGCTGTGCCATTTGCTTGTGCAAAAAATGTAGGTATGTGGAGCATTCTACAGCCTGAACCATTTAGAGATTGCTCGTGGCCAAGCCTCTTCTCAGCCGTATCATTAATAATGATATTAGCATGAAGAGACGGAGAGTAAGTTTCGGTTGTAGAAGAAGCTGAGAAGAATAAATTTTGGTCTAAGTTGTGTTTGTACTAATGTAACTGAAATTCTACCAGTCCAAGCAATAAAAATGGCCACTGTTACCCCAGCAGTGGTAATGTGAGGTCTGGACTTGAGACGCTGGACCAGTGGTCTCCAGCCTTTGACGATCCCCACAGTTGGCAGGGATCATCCATCGCTGTTTGCTCAGCTTTAGCTTCAGTCTTGCTCAAGCAGTTTGGGTGAGCTTGATGGTTTGTGAACTGCCACGCTATGCCATTTAAAAAATAAAAATAAAAAAAAAAAAGAAAATTATACATCTATAATCAAAGCCTGTGTCTGTTTTTGTTTTTGTTTACCTTTGGTTCAATCTAGTAACTCTCTTATCTGCAAATAAAATGCTGTGGATTTCACTTGTATGCAATTGTGTGCCTCATTCTCCACTGTGACAAGAGAACTTAAACAAAAAGAAGAAAAAATTCTCATTGTAATAAACAGAAATGCAAAATCAGTGTGGGAGATGCATCAAAGTGCTCACGTGCCGAGTCCCACAAAAGACACGGTCGCCTGCAGGCTAAGAGCATGGTCACGGCTGGGCAGAATAAACACTTGGTTCTGGTTTTTGCACTGCTTATACATGCTCATCTCCTGTACAGAAAGCCTGTGCAGCAACATGAACTCTGTGACATCTGATATATAGAGCAGACAGCTGCAGGCTCAATTAATTACCCTCTCTGATTTTTTTTTTTCATTTTATTCCTTTTCCAGAAGGTTGTAGTGACTTCCAAATCCTCATGGATGAGTGATGTTTATGGCTTGTTGACTGTGATCGAAATGGAGCGCAGAGTCCTGCTCGCGCTGTCAGTGATTCTGCACGTGACATTCCTCACTCGGTGTCTTTTTGGGTTGGTGAGCTGAGCTGCTGGGCGCTTCCCCGGCAGCACTGTCACCCAACGCAGATGAAATTTTGGGTTCTGGGTGCAGGAGGCTCAGCCTGCCAGGCGATGGAGGAGCCCTGGGAGGCGAGAGCAAGCAGCGGGTACGGAAGCAGAGAGGACAGCACAGCGCGGCAGCCTGACGTGCGCGCACCACCCTTGTAGCAACCCGGCGCGCTGTAAGCAAGCCCGGGAAAAGGCATCCGCTTCTTCTCTGCCCCTCGCCCGCCTGTGCAATCTCCACGTGCCTGCTCGCTGGTGAGCGGGGAGACAGGCTCGTTTGTGCTTTCTGCCAGCGTACACACCTGTAATTTAAACACGTTCATCTATGACAGTGCCTGGTGGCGTCTAATGCTTGGATGGCGCGATTCCTGCCTGCAGGAGGAAGGTGGGAGTGAGGAGAGGAGCAAAGCATGCAGCTGGATGGGGGCTTGCTGGGAAACCTGGGGAAGGGGACAACGCTTGGGACAGCTCGGGTGCTTATCTTCGGGGAGAAAGAGTGGGAACCTGCTAGTTCCTCTCTGTCTGTCTGCTTTAGAAACCACCATTCTTGAAAATGCTTTCATCCACGCCTGTGTATCTGAATGTTGTTTTTGTAGTCAAGATTGTTTTTTTAATATGATTAAAGAACAGGCTGTGCTAGGCTGATGGACTAATCACTTTATTTTTTAGCTAATAGATTAGATTTTGTCAAAAGTGCTATTTCCCCTTCCCCAGTAGTAAAGCAGCATGATGCCAGATACATGCCTGCTTTGTGGTACCCTTTTTGAAGCTTCTGACATCTCACATTGGTGACCGTAGGATATTCTAATGAAGCTGGAGTTATTAAAAAGAAAAAAAAAATCTATTACATTTCAGGGATGTTTGGGCTTCACGCTTCAATAGTGCTAATTAGATATGTGACCCATTTTCATTCTGCTTCAGCTCCTGGGGATGGTGGAGTGGAGCCTCATTATAAATACAAGGATAGAGAATGCCCATGTTCCTTACTCTAAATAGCTTCTTCAAAACATGCCCAAAGGGCTTTAGGGTGTTTTTTGTGTGGACACTGATTACGTTTTCTTTTTCGTTAAATGGGGAAGTGGGATGGGGGTGGTATTTCTCTCCGCAGAAATAAATAATTGAACACTTTTTTCTTTAATTTGGAAAACCTAGTGGCAAATCACGGCCCTTTTGAATTTTATGTTTGCTGTGTTTTTATTGACAAGGGAATAAACTTGAATGCTTTTTAAGCATAAAAATGCTGTTAATATCACAGTAGCATCCCATTAACTGATATTTTTAGCTAGTAGAGTCTGCGCAACCCATCTCTTCATGAGATGTGCTGCGTGTTTGGCTGAATGCTGACAAAAGGTAGCAACCGTGAGAGGTACTTGTTGAGACATAGACTAGCAAAATACATGTAATGATGCAAAGCTGAGGCTGGAGGGGGCAGAGAGCCCATCCCAGCAACGCCTCTCAGAAGGCTCTCGAGTTTTGTGCTCTTTTTGGCAGAACTCAGTTGTTTCCAGAAGATTTGTAGGAAGCAAACAGCCAAGCCCCCAACAACAGCAAATGCCAGCCTCACTTCTAGGAGAACCCTGGCTGAAACCTGTGAATGAGTGTAAGTGCATCAAGGATAATATAAATATAAATGACTATAAGGTAACAGAACGTTGCCAGGCAACTGTCAAAGGCACCTCGGTTCCTGCATCTCTGGAGTTTGCTGAAATGACCTCTTACATTTCAAGCATCTCGCCTGCCTGTGTACGAAATGGTTGTTCTGAACTTTACAGATGCACCTCTTAGGCAGCAATTTAACTGGCGAGTGCTGTCGTGTTCAGTGTTACAGTACTGAGTCCCTCTGGACATCCTGTGCCCTCTTAGAGAAGAAAAAAAAAAAAACAAGAAGTAAAGGTAAAGACTACCTGTGTCCAACTCTCAGCACTATAGCAGGCACTTATGACTGAATAAGTAAATTTCTGTGTTTTAGCAGTGTCAGTAGGATTAATCTGAAAGCAGGCAGAAAGGGGAGCTCGCTGTCACTTTTGTTTTTAGTGACTGCAGTAAGTGGCAAGGTAAGCTGAGTTTTGCCTCTGAATTTACTGTCCTGAGGACTGGTTTATAAACCTCTGCCTTGGAGCCTTGCTTTATAATGAAGTCTCTACTAAACAAGCAGGCTGTAGCAGAGGAGTTTGGGGCAGGTCAGTGCAACTTGAGGACGGTTTTCTGGGCTTTTGCCGCAATGCTCTGGCAGGTCCTTGGGTGCCGAGGAGCTCAGGGCTGCGCTCTCTGCAGCTCCCTCCTTCATGTGATAGTTTGACGTTGAAGTTAACCTTTTCTGTTTGCTGAGTGGGAGGGAATTAACCTTTTCAAAAGCCATGTTTATCAGGATAAACACAACTTTTACGTTGTAAACATGGGCAACATGACTAGGTTTTGGGTGGCTGCTTTATTGCTTTTATGGCTTTCCTGTTCAGAGCATGTTAGGTGCTGCAGTCTGTCCCCGCCATGAGGAAGCTGCTGTCTGAAAATCCAGTGTACAACAGGATGAAAAGGACTCCATACAGGAATTACTCACACTGGAATCCTTCAGTTATTTAAGCCATCGTTTAGCTTAATTCACTGTAAATATGCAAGACTGCACACAGTGAGTTACGGTTAACACATTTATAAGCCTTTGAAGATCAGAAACAAACTTGGTTTCATTTTGAAATATGCGTTCAGTTGCGTGGTGCTTCACTGCTAAGTATTCCTCAGAAGATTTTGGTGGTATGTCTCATGGATGTTTGCTTTAGTCATGGGTTGTTCTGTAGTTTTTTATCAAAAATCCATTGCCATGTTTTTCTTCATATTTACCACTTGTTTTTCTTAATCCTGATATTTTCGTTTTTCTCTTGCATATCTTTTTCTCAGGTTTTTGAGCTATTTTGGCTTACTGTGGAGTTTAAAAAGGGAAAAAAAAAATTCAAAGTAACTTTTGAAGATTCTCCCTGCATAGAAGTGTTGAGTAGAACTTAGCTACTGCCAGAGAAGAGCTGCAGCCAGCAGTGTCCTGCGATGATTTGCAGTGAGCTGATGTTGCAGGTACACTGTGCACATCTACCGCTCTGTGCATCTGTTGATAGGCTGACTTGTCCTTGCAAGAAGTGAAAACTGCCTTTCTGGTGATGGTTTCACTGAAATTTTTAAGTGCATGTACACAGATGTAGTTTACTCCCTGAGAATACGTCTCAGTTTATCGCTGTGCAGCGGAAGGCATCTTTCCCACTTGCTCGGAAAGGAATGCGGCTCCCGTTGGGCCCTAAATGCCGCTCTGTTTTTTTGCATTCCACTGAAGATAGCGACTGGGACTTTCTCTTGAGAAGAAAAACAGAAAACACCTGTTACTGCAGCCACAGGCTGAACGGCAGCTGGTGCCTGAGCAGCGTGCATATGTACGAGGGCTCCTGCATTCCTGCCTACAGAATGCATAGGCTTGTAAAGTCCTGCTCAGGAATGGCTTTAAAATAAAGTTTGCCTTGAAGAAAAATGACTGATGTTTTGTGATGTAACTAAATGGATTAGATACATGGTGGATATGTTATATAGGAATTTTCAAGGAAGTTGATGGTCAGATCCTGGAGTTTTTATTGTTTAAATTAGCTTGCCAACTAAATATGTTTAAATGTTGTGTGTATAATTGACTGAGCCTTTCTTCTTCAGTGGGGCTGAAGTGTAAGGGCTTTAAGAAAAGGATTCTTTTGAAATTGCAGGTATGTGTGCAGGATTTTGGTCTAAATAAGATCACAGAAAGTCCAGATATGTTACTCAATTCAGGCATAAACAAGCACTAAAAAAGGTTAATTTATGTGTTTAATGTTAAAATAATATTTCAGGCTAGGTGAAATCAACTGTTTTCAAATCTCCTGGATTAGGCCAGACGGAGTAAACATCTTTAAATAGCACATTCTCTTGCAAGCAGTTTATTCTGCAACCAGGCACGCAAGGAGCGGGTGCATGGTTTGAAGCATCTTAACCAGATTTTGCCACTCCACTAGTTGAAAAAGAGCTGAGGGACCACGATAAACACCTGAAGAAGCTGTTGGCGTGTATTAACAAATGGTTGTTTTTTGAAGACTTGGTGTTGTTACAGAAGAACAATTTAAACATGTTGATCTGTACAGGATGCTTTGTTTCGCTGTCTGGCTGGATGACTGGGTGCATTCTGTGGAGTGGGGATCATGATGTGCCAGTAATTGCAGTTAAATGAACATGGCTGGCTCTCAGGCAAATGAAACCTAATTTGTCACAGCTGTCAGAATGATCATGTCATGTTTGTTGCCTTCAGCAGCAGTTTTCAGCTGCAAATCCTGTTACATTCCCCCTTTTTCTTGTTAAATATTTTGCAGCATGTTTGCTGACCCTATTATTTATCTTTTTATTATTATTATTATTTTTAAAGGCAAACACGCCAGTTCTGTCGCTTAGATAAGCTGGGGTTGGACTTTGTGAACCTTAGTCACGTGGGCTACAGCTTGTTAATTTGGTGTACTTCAAGGACTTGAACATAGCAGTAATTTGAGGGCTTGCATAGAACAGTAGGGAGATTCGCTTGCAGATTCATACGGTCAGGGTTTTGGAAATCATGCTTCGAATTAGCTTTTAAAGAGCAGTCCTCCCAGGCTGAATTGAACATGTAGTTACACTTTACATCATCAGCTGCAGACAAAAGAAGCACAGCAGCTTTGAATTTTGCATTTGTGCCAGCAGGACATACAGTAGAATAATGCAAGTCTCCATTCTTAATACCTAAAAAAAACCACAGTAAGGTGTAGGCCTCTTGAAATCCCCCTTAGTCATAATTTCAGTATTTATTTACTTTTCTTTGTAGATTAACAGATTGTGTCTAAATTGGATAGAACCAGCCCTGTTCTGTAAAACAAACAAATACTAATTTTTGGATGTCAGGCCTGAGGGAGCAGAGAGATTTCCTGCTCTGTTCTTCTTCTAAAAAAGGGAAGCACGGTTCAAAAGAATACTTGGATCCCCGAAGTACCCATAAGGCTGTCTGACTTCTCCAGCCTTCCATGTTGGTGGCTGCAGTAGAGCTCCGAAGAAAGAGGTGCAGGGGCCATGTCCATCGTGCATTCCAGTGCAAGGCTGGAAAATGTCAGTGGTGTACATGGAGCTATCTGGAGGAGGAAGAGCTGTGAGCTTTCAACACAGTGGTTGTGCAAGCATGTGGCTTGAGGTGCAACGCGTGTGCTGGCTCGCCCTGGCTTTGTCACCTCTGGGTCTCCGGGAAGTGGCAGTGTGTCTCCTCCAGCTGCAGCTGCTCCTCACTCCACCACCTGCGAGCGAAGGCCTCCTGCCCCAGCCTCCTGGTGATGAGGTCAGGATGTGCAGGTGTCTACACTCAGCATCAGCTCATCCCTGCAGTGCCTGCCCTGATGGGATGTCTCTAGGGCCATCCTTTCCCTTTTTAGCATCTCCCCGTCAATTCAGGGGCTTGGGAGGGCAAGCAGGGCTGGCTGGGGTGGGAGTGGTGCTGCTTGCAGATGAGGGTGTAGGAAAGCAGCTCCTGACTGTGGATCCTCCCTTCTGCTCTTGAAATGGGTCTGCCTTCCTCCAGGCTTTCTGCCTGACCTCTGCTATACGATCTCCTCTGGGAAGCCTGTGCCAGGGCCCCACAGGACTTTGCCTGCGTTGCTGGGAGTCCTTTAACCAACTCTGGTGCTGCCTGTGCCTTGTCGCGTACATGTTACACTTGGAAATCTAGGGCTGGGATGTACTGGAAGAATTAAAAATGATGGAAGATGGAGCAGAGCTCTCTAAAACTACCTGAAAGGAGGTTGCAGCGAGGAAGGTGTTGGTCTCTTCTCAGGTGACAAGTGAGAGGATGTGAGGAAATGGTCTCAACTTGCACCAGGGGAAGTTTAGATTGGACTTAAGGAAGAATTTCTTCAGGGAGAGGATGGTAAAGCATTGGAACGGGCTGCCCAGGGAAGTGGTGGAGTCCCCATCCCTGGAGGTATTTGGGAGACATGTGGACGTGGCAGTAAGGGAAATAGTTTAGTTATGGGACTCAGTAGGTCAGGCTGATGGTTGAACTCGATGATCTCGAAGGTCTTTTCCAACCTAGATGGTTCTGTGATTCTGTTCTATGATTTTATACCACTGATCCCACACAGCTGCCTTGTTAATGAAGTTTTTGGTGTGTATAGCTGGCAGAACATTAGCAGAAGATGAACAGCTTCTTCAAGGGTTTGTTTCCATATATTTTATCTCCAGTTCCTTGTGCATGATACGGACTGGCATGCAAGTATCCCTTTCATTAAAAGAAACTGCAACCCCTGATGCCTAATGCTTTTAAAAAGAAGTTTTAATCTTCCATAATAGCTACATGACAGTTTAACAGTTGATAAAAGAAAAACAGAAAGTTACACATCTGCTTTTGTAGATTGTGGGGACATGACATTACAGATAAACATTATGAGCTTTAGCTTAGTGATTTATTGAAGCTCATTTCTTCATTTTATTGCAGCTTTCAGTCTCTTACTACACAGCTGTCTGGTTTCCCCAGAGAATGGAAGACTGGCTCAGAGATATAAATCTCAGTTAATGATTTTAAATAGCTATCTATCTGTATACAATAGGAATTTTTTCTTTTTTTTTTTTTTTTTTTGCTTGGAGAATCAAGATTGGGGTTATGAGACGGTAACAACTAATTCCGAATCTACA
>VXAL01014046.1:209331-283154 GCA_013399475.1 Chauna torquata | reverse complement strand
TTTTTTTTTTTTTTTTTGCCCTGGGCATTCAATCATGGAATTAGGAGAGGATAACCAATAATCCTGAATGCACAGCAGAGCCTCTCTCTGTGGTTAGTGCTGGTGGTCTTGGGTCACGCAGGGCTGTTGCCAAGCCCTCTTGCTGCCTTCCAGCCTCTTGCTCTCTGCCCAATCTTACCGTTTAGCATCTGGAGGTTTCCAGCTGAAAAGGTCCTTCCAAGAGCCTTTGCATGCTGGAGGACATGACTATTTTCCCCTTAACACCCATGAGCCAGTCGCCTTACGCATCTTCTACAATGTCAGTGTCAGAGAGAAGTGAAGGCACAGCGGTGCCACGGCTGGTTGGGAGCACTACAGCATTCTCCCAGTTTGTCCTTTGCAAACAAATGTTGAGTGAGGTTTGTATGACAAGGAGGACCTGTTGTGAAGTATGAGACAGTGTAGGTAAATGTACCTGGGAACATGCAGCGAATGTGACAGATCTCTGGGCATTAGCCAGGATGCTCCTCACCTGCTGTAGTTTGTGTCTGACCCAGCTGTGGAGGGGCCCATTTCATCATGGAAGAAATATGTAGACCTCAGAACTAATGTTTCCTTCTATTTTTTTCTCCAATGAGACCAGATGAGTTCCCACGATTGGGGTACAGGGTCAGCAAATACAAGGTGTATTTGGATGGGAAGGACAGTTATGGCTTTGGTATTTTTTCTTTTGCTTTGCACACATTAGAACTTAGTCTGTCTAGCCATTGATTTATCAGGAAGTTAGTGATTTAGGAGATGAACTGTGGCTGCAGGTCCTTAGCTATACTTGGCAGTTTAGATGGGAACACACTGATAGTGACTGAATATTGCTCCACCTGTGGCTCTTCGAAGGCTGGTGCAAATAAGTTTGGTTACTGTCCTCTTCCCACTGGAGAGATGTTCCCCTCAGAGACACCAGCACCAAAGTTTGCATTAAATGGAAGTGTCTGCTTGTGAACTGAAGATGCAGATATTCCTGTAGATCAAATGTGGTGGTGTTGCTTCCAACAGGAGCAAGACAGAGGCTTGTGGAGCACAGCAAGTTTGTGCTACTGCCTGTATTTAGCCTTGAAAAACAAGTTGTACAAAAGGACGTGGGGCAGTGGTGTGGGACTTGCCAGAAGGTCACTGCTACCAGTTCTGTTTTTAAAGGGTAGCCTCTGAATATGCCAAGCTGCAGAGACCCCTTATGTGCTCCATGTTGTAAGTTACAAAAACTTATTGCAAAATCTTTTATATCCTCAAGAGAGACAGGAGAGACAGTGAGCCTGCCATGCAGAAGAGTCGGGTTGTGACGGCAGATGTGCAGTCATCTTGTGTGGAAATGACATAGTGGAGCGGTCCAAGCCTGGCGAATTGCTTGTCGACCCCATGCGCTCACCAGCTTGGAGACCCTGTGGCACTTCTTTTTCCACTCAATGTAGCCAATTTTTGGATGAACACATCTGAACTGAGAAGGGCTAGAAGTAACACTTTGTAGGTGAAACCCTGCATGGTGTGTTTTAGCACTGAGTGAACTGTTAGCATCTGCTTAAAGGCATGCGTGGATAGCGAATAGGGCATGGTTATGATTCATGGTGCTGTTACAGCGTGAGGCCTAATAAATCTTTTTAGATCTGCCTTATACTTAGTTCACGTACTTATTCTGGCCACTGGGATTTATTCGTAGTTCTGCTTTTTTTTTTTTTTTTTGGAATTGCTGTGCCTCCGTTAAATGGGAGCGGTAGGCAGACTGTCTCCTGAGTTGGAGTTTTACTTGTTTTGTTATCTTGCACGACTTTTCTTGAACCACTTTTTACTTCCTGAGTTAATGCACATTTGCTGTTTTCAGAAAGCCAATAAATACTCGTGACAAGAAGACCTGTCCACCTTTTAAGTATCTGTCCATAGCTCCGTACTTAGTCCTTCATAGGGATCTGCAGGTGTTTTGTTCTACATAGTCAGGTCCAAGGAAAATGAGTATTTGAACTGTCTCTTTAAATAAGGTAAATGAAGCTTTTTGCTAGGTTTTATGTTCTTGAGTATACAGTTATTGTGTGTACTCTGGGACTTGCATTCACAAACTTAATTCCTGGAATAGGAACGTATTAGAAGTAATTAGAAGAGTACGTATTGGTATTGACACTATCAGTGCTGCTTTCTGTCTGTGGTCTAAATGCCTATAATAGGTTCTTATTGACCTGAAAAAAGAAGATGCTTGGTTCCTGAGGAGGGAGAGAAGCACAGATAAACCTGCCCTACAGAAACTCATTTGACAAACTCCCTAGCCTCTTTGCAGGTGAGAGGGAATGTATGAGTTCTGGTGCTGTGGATCTGGAGGCTATGTCTCTTTGTCTCCATATAACAATTTCTCTGTTTCGGAGGATGGAGCAGCATTGTTTCCATGCTGATACAGTCCATCCGAGATGGAAACAGTGATGCTGAGCTCTGTGCCAGCAGTGTTACTGCAGGAGTTACCCACATTGGCTTCTTCTGGAAGGGGTTTTAGAAGGTGGTGGGGTTGAACCCAGCTGGTACGATGGGATGGATGGACTCTTCCATCTGCTCAGCTCTGGGATGCAGCTGGATGGTGACGAGCCCAATCAAGCTGGTGGCGTGTTACTTAAGTTAAGGCACTTGCTGACTCATTAGCAGAAAGGCAGGAGTGGGGAAATACTGTGCCTGCCAACAGAGCGTGTACTGTTACAGTAACTGTGGTAACCCTGCAGTGCTGCTGACAGGGGTGCCCACTACCTGTCTTTTAAAAAAAAAAAGAGAGAGAGAAAAGCCCTGAAATGGGAAGGAAAATGTCTTGTAAAGCTGATTAAGGCTGCTCAAGCTGGTCTGTTGGGAGTCGTTGGGTTTTCAGAGCACAGTTTCTTCGTTTCATCCTTCCCTGCCTCTCTCACCATGAGCTGCCCAGAAGTTTGGACAACCCCCCCAGACCTTGACCTTATGTTGACACAGACTAAATTATTCTTCTCCATTGCTCCTCCGTTGTCTCCTGTGCTAATTACTGCTCTGCAAATCTACCCTGTGGTCTGATTTCTAAATTCATCCAGGAGGCTGAGCAGCTCGGAGGATCTGCTGTAACCGTGACTTATCCGGCAGGCAGTAAAGCTGCTCTCGAGCTCTCCGAGGAGAATTAAGCCTTCGTGGAAAAAAAGCTGTCTGTTGGGCAGCTGGTTTTATCTGTCTGTGTTGCAGATTAAAACATGTTTCAATGTCTTTTCTATCAAATCAGGAAGAAAAAGGAATGTTCTTGTTACCAGGTCCCTGGGTGCATGTTGATAGAGAGCTAATTGACCAAGCATCAGTCACTCGTGCTCCTTGAAGGACAAGACCATCTCCCATGTGCTGAGCTTACAGGAGCACGGCCTGTGTCTTTTCTCGTGCTGACAGCGGCTGTAAACCTCCTGCAAACCAGAGGCAGGAGCTTGCTGCAGCGTACCAAGCCCCGGCTGCCGTGCTGGGGACGCGTCTGCTCCCACACTGTGGGATGTGGTGTGGAGGTTGCATTGCTTTTAAAGAAGAAAGGTTCAGAGCCTCTTCCATCCCAGCTGTTAAACACATGCTTTATTCCAATTTCCCCCCCCTAAACCTCTACTTGCAATGGCTGTGGCGTACCTCGTTTGGGCAGAAAGCGCCAGAAGTCACCAGTTCAGTTTTTGAAGGCATTAACCTGCTGTCTGAAAATCACCTGGTGTCTGCTGGGGAGAGCTAATCTTGTGGACAGGAAGTGTGCTTCCCAGCTCTGTACAGGTCACAAGTATTTGGGCATTGAAACTGCTTGTTGTGACCCACCAGGCTTTTCTTGTGGGAGTGCTGAGGGGTTTGAGCATTGAAAGTGATTCTGGAAGAGTTGAAAACAGAAGGAAACTGAGGCGCTTACAGGCTGGGCCTTCGCTGTGATTGTGTGTACCAAAGTACAAGATTGTAATTGCAGATAAGAGGCTCGGTTTAAGGCCTTCTTACAAAGAAATACGAGATTTCAGACTTAAGTGGAAGCGTAGATCGTATCTTTCTTGCTTTCTAGTCATGAGGTTGAAACATGTCTTTACTCTTTACCTGCTTTTAATTTTTGCAAGCTTATCTTCTTGCTACATAAGATGAATTTCTTTTGTCTTAATTCACTGTCTATTACAATGCCAAAAACATCCACAATTTTAGGTTTTTACCCCTGTAAAACTAAACATCTCGTATTCCTATAGATACAGATGTCTTTGACGTAAACCTTGCTGCTACAGTTTTTCCAGTACTGGAGCCTTTTTGCTGTACAGCATTGCCAAGCTCGAATTAGGGCTTAGTAATGCTAGATGCAGTAAGCAGTAACCCCACTTTTTAACACGTAGGTGAATAGCAATGCAACGCCTAATGAAAATGCAGTTTTTACTAAGAAGAATGTGTTCGTGCTAATGAAGCTATGTGCATACATGCTGAAGCTAACGATACCAAAATTTTCCTTGAAAACCCCTTACTGATTTGTTGATAAGACTCTTGGTTAGTCTAATCCTGGATTAAAAAAACGTACTTTATTAGACATAGCCTTTTAAATACAACAGGGGTATTTATCAGATAAAAGTAACCCCTTCCATCATGCAGAACGGTTGACTTAAGAAGTGGAAGAATATTTAATAAAAGATTTTGATCCAACTACCTGCTGTAGAACAAAAATTTCTCATTGCTTTCTATGAAAGCTTGTGATTTTTTTTGTTTTGTTTTTTGTTTTTTTTCTTAATTGTTACAAATACAACCTGGATGGATGGATCCGTGGCAGTGGAGTTTGAACCTAAGATCTCTAGGATCTGAAGCCATGAGCAGATGGTGTCTGAGCTAAAACATCCATCTGTTAGCTTGTAGCCAGTAACAGATTCCTAAGCCTTATGAAATGAACAGTAGAGGGTGACCAAAGGTAAGTTTCAAGCTAAAATTTACAAAAGGAAATTTTTAAGCTTAATCTGCATGCCCAGTGGCATGGTCTTAGAACAGGAGGTATTATTGTGCATAGTTTGAATCTTGGTAAGCATATCTGGCCGTTGGGTTGAAGGAAAGAACAGCGTTTACCCTTCCCACTGATTTATCTTTGTGTTTTGGTAACCCTCTGTGCTGGGAGCAGAAACTGGGCTGGTTCATGCGAGCTTGGGTGTGACTCGAGTACTCAGTGCCTGCACTTGAGCTTGGAGAACTTGCATGCTGAAGAAAAGTGAAAGAATTTTAGAGGTCCAGAGGTCATCAGGGTACATGAATGCTCTGGGAGTTTGCTGTTGCCATTGCTGACTCAGCTATGGGGAGGAGGGAAGTGCATTCTTCCTTTTCAGAATTGCTTATCAAGCTGTTGGGGGAAAAAGGAGTTACTCTGGAGGTGGGGGAAGAGGCTTGACTGTCAAAAAAGCAGGTCACACTTGCAGGTACTTTCCTGAATAACTTCTAAAATCTGGGTGTGGTTGAATGATGGTGAAGTTGTGCATTGCTTACTACACAGGAAACTTTAATCAGTTGTTCTAACTACATCCTGGTACTGTAAAGCCAGCTGAGGGACTGTTGGGCAGAAGATGAAGCTGGGTGGGTGTTCACAGACCACCACATTGAAGCCGTTTCTGAAGATGTGAGACAGCACTTTAAAAGTATATATGCAACAGCTGCAACAGAAAACATGGCCAATTTAACTGGAGGATAGCTTGAGAAAGTGAAATACAGAATCATAGAATGGCTTGAGTTGGAAGGGACCTTATAGATCCTCTAGTTCCAACCCCTCTGCCATGGGCAGGGACACCTCCTGCTACGCCAGGCTGCCCAAAGCTCCATCCAGCCTGGCCTTGAACACTTCCAGGGATGGGGCACCCACAGCTGCTCTGGGCAGACATCCCGAACTTCTCTGGGCATGTATGTGTCCTGAGATCAGTGAGCAGGAGAGGTTAGGGGCTCAGTTGTAGCTCACTGAAAGTTTGCAAGTTGCATCTAGGCACATGCTCCAGACCTCCTCCCAGAGCTCGTTTGCAGTGCCTCTTCTGGAAACACCAACGCCATTTCTTGCAGCATCTCAGGTTTGCTACGAGACCTCTTCTTCAATCCAATGCTGACCTGAACTGACCCTGCTTAGCTTGCAAGGCAAAACAAAATTGCAGCTAGGGGACTATGGCTCTAGTAAGCAGATCCTGAACAAAATTGAAGGCTGTTAAAGTGTCTAATTGAGTTATTGCACTACAGGGGCATAGTGACTCATAGTGAAGCTAATCACCTGCTGCTTTATCTTGACTGCAAAGAATAGATTGCTAGTAAACATTTAAAGGTCACAGTCATAAGAATTGTAATAGTGTTGCCTTCCCCCGCCCCGGGGTGTTATGTCTGAAGGTAGTAGGGGAAATTGGGAAAGATGCTCTTTGAAGAACCATATTCTGAAGATGAGATTCAGCACACACATCTTTCAAGCTCACTCTGTGGAGCTTGATGGATTCATTTTTGAGAGAGACCATGCTGAAAAATGTTACCTTGGCTTTGCACAAATTTCCTCAAAAACACCACCAGTTTGGCATTGGTCTTCTGTGGAGAATCAAACCTGAATTAAAGATGTTTGGGGGTTCCTTCTTGTTCATCACAGGGAATTCCAGGAGTAAAACTGGAGCTCAAGTCCTTCTTCCCACAGCCAGTTCAGTGATCTGGATTTAATATTTCTTTATTGTTCACTGGGCCAAGAGCATCTCTTCTGGGAAGCAGGGTTGTTCTGGTCCCGTTGACTGAGAAGAGAGCAAACTTTTTGGGGGGGGTTAGTTTGTCCGTGAGGGTGAGTGGGTGAGCTGTGTCACTTGGACGGGACTGTCCTTCCTGTCCCTGTGGTCACTGAAACAATTGTCAAGAAGGTTTTGTAGAGAGATGACTTGGCTCTTTGCCTGGCGGATCCTCCCGTGCTCTCTGCTGTACAAGAACCATTCAGGTTGACAAAGATGATGCGCTTTTCTTATCAAATGCTGGACTCTGTTTAAATAGCTCTTCTCGATGATTCACGCTGCTTATATCACATCAGATTCACTGCTGTGAGTCACTGGGACAGGGAATGTCTGTCTTGGTGACTCTCCTGGAGGAGACTGATGGTGGTGGAGGAAAACTTGGAGATAAAATATTAAAAAACAATGCTAACGCATCTAAACCTCTAGCTTGCTTAAACTTGATATCAGCAGTAAATTATCACTCCAATTTAAATATAGATTTTGAAGGAAGTTCGTATTATTTTTCTGCATATGGATGTTTTATGGCAGGAAACGTATCCTGCTATAAATGAGTTAGCCTATTTTAGAGACTGGGTTGAAGACTATGTGTAAAAACTGCTGTACTAAACTGACAGACTGCTGGCATGTTTTGAGCTTGACCATTTCCTTACTTTTGGAAGGGGTCGGTGATGATAGCTTGAGAGAGCACAGCGCAGGAACAGAGCGTTTCCTAACAGCCGCTGAGATCTACCTTGCTGGCCAACAAGAACGTAAAACAGAGCAAAGCTTAATTTAGAAGACCGGTCTAGGTTACAGATAGCCGTTTTGTGATCTACAGAGGGCAAGCTGCGGTCTGGCATCCAGTGAGCTGTTGGGAGATGCTCTGTGTTGATTTCCGTCTTTATACCCATCTCTTTGATGGGGCGGTGTCATATCTAGTGGTTCTTCATATTACTAGGATGGATCCTTGGGTGCTTTAGTGGGTTTTTCCAAGGCAACAGAACTGCCTCTGGGAGATGCGGATGCAAGTCATGTAGAGATAGGAGACAAAACCCATGAAGGAATAAGGTGGATAACAGCATCCTGCTGCAGGTCCAGAGACCCACGTTTGTGCCTGGGTTTGCATTGTGTGTAAGGCTGTCCCCAGCCTCACTTGCTGCAGATGCACCACATCACTCTGTCCGAAGAGCCAAAGGAAGCTGCCTGCGATCTTGAGCACGTCGGCCGTTTATGCACTGCTGGCTGCAGAAAGTAGGCACCTCACCCAGGAGGGCCAGGTGGCTCGCCTGGATTTCGGATTGACCTTTGACCTCCCTAACACATGGCAGAATAAATTGACAGGGGAGCTACTTTAAAATAAGCAAATTACACAACACTTTTATTTTTGGCCTCTGCCTGGTTGTGAGAGCATTGTTGCTTGGAGAGCAGGGCAGGGTTGCGCATGGCAGCGAGATGAGAACGTTGAGTGTTCACC
Source organism: Chauna torquata (assembly GCA_013399475.1). Classification (NCBI taxonomy): domain Eukaryota; kingdom Metazoa; phylum Chordata; class Aves; order Anseriformes; family Anhimidae; genus Chauna; species Chauna torquata. Next base: position 274,976 of record VXAL01014046.1, on the reverse strand, counting down.
CTGCCAGCGGGACTCCCCGGAGGCTGCTGCCGGCAGGGGACAGGCTGAAGGAAGGTAGTGCCCTCTTGAAAAGTACCTTCAGCAAAAAGATCCCTCTACCTTTTTGCAAGCTCATGTCTTTTGATATTACTTTTTCTTCCATTTTCAAAAGGCAGTCAAACTTCAAAGGAAGCTGTATCGCACCACCTTCTGTGTGCACATTAAGTTTAAAGCAGTCTTCTCACGTTCAGTTCTTGGTAGAAAAAATGTCCCTGGGGATACTCACTCTTCTCCTGCCCATCACGGTTGCTGACTTTACTTGCAAGAGCTGCCTGCGGTAAGGGGAAGGGGGGAGACATTGGATGGGTAATTGCTGATGCTGATTTGTACCTATTTTGTGGCTTCTATCACCTTCTTAAGCACTTTAAAATAGAGTTGGGTTTAATTTTGTTTTCATAGCAGATAACTTGCCGTGTCTCTGGAGCTCAGTGTGTTTCTTCATTATTTCATACCTGCGTTTTCCCCTAGCTCCCCTACATTTTAACAAATCTAGTATAAAGCATCGTTAGCATATAAACTGGCACTCCTTGAGCATGGTTCTGTTTTTATTAATGTTCTACAGTTCATCAGTCTCTGAAGGATTTTTAGTGCTTCCCATCTCTGCTGCTGTAGGATTTTGCCACATCTCCTGGATAGTAAAATAATGCATGGAATGGAATATACCCCATGTGTATCGCTGTTTATCCTGTGCTGTCAACTGAGGTACCTTGTTCTTGCTTCATTATAGTCTATCCTGCGAGCCGTGCCTTTCACAGCCTTTTGATTCTTTCGGAAGCGGCGAGATTAACAAGACTAAATACTTTCTTTGGGCAGATTTTTTTCTTAACTATAGAAATACTGCTTACATCAAGACCCAATTATGCTGTCCTTACTCTTGTACCAAAAAACAGTTCTTTGGGGGCTATCTTTTTAATTGAATCATTTATTTTACCTACTTTAAACAAACTGTTACAAAATCTAGGCTAAAGCTTATTGCAAGCAGCTGTATCTAAAATGGATTGCAGCTGGACAGATTAAACGTGGCAATTATTTTTGTTGAAGGCATGCCCTTGAGTTCACTCGGGATGAGTGACAGCGCTGGTGCCTCAGAAGACAAATTCCGAGATAATCGGCGCCCGCGCGAGTGCTGCATTGCAGTTATTGTGAGCTTACGTCACGAGCAGACGCTCCGGCAGCTGAAGTGCTCTTTGGGAGCCTGGGGAAAGTGTGGCTTTAGTACCATGTAGCGACAGTCTCATGATCTGCGGTTTCTGTGCTTTTTACCGTGTATGTTGAGCTCTCTGCATGGCATAGTCTCTGTCAGCTGCTCGGAATTCTTCTTAAAGCTGTGTAAAAAGCAGAAAGTGTTTATGCCATTACAGGGTTCTGGTTTGGAGGTTTTTTTAATTCTCCTTTTTGTGTATATATATATTTAGACTTACATGTATCATGTTGTGATTAGAGCTTTTACACCATTTGACCATTAACTGCTTTAATTAGCAGTTGGTGTTGCCTTATTCATAGATCGATGGAAGAGGCTCAACTAGCCGTAGTATCAGCACAGTGTGTATTTTGTTCTGTTGGCAAGTAGTTCAGATCCTTTTTTCCACAGATCAACTGGCTTGGCAACCTGCAGATGTTGAAAGCACTGGGTACTGATGCTTGAAATGGAAATGGACTCTGAAGAGGGTGTGGGATGGGAGGAAATAAATCAGAAGCTGCTGTTGCATTGGAGGTCTATTAAGAGTGATGATACATCACGCTTACTGGAGCATAACTTCAGAAGTTGACCACATTAAAAATGAGCACTTAAAAAAAAAAAGAAAGAAAAAGAAAAAAACAACTTGCTTGTATCATGTTATTAAGGCTCATTTTCACGTTTGACCTGCTGCGGTACCAAAGTTAGTTACTAGTTAAAGTGTTCTGCTATTTAGTGTGGTTAAGTTGATGGCTGTTTGTGCAGATTGAGTCTCTCTGATACAAGTCATGCCTGGTCTAGAAATGATGTGAAAAGTGTGCGTGCATTTTTCTTTTTTAAGTTCAGCTTTGAATTTGCGGAAGTTTTGTCCTGCATTGACGCTGGCATGGCCAGGAGAAGGACAGGCTCCGAGGAGCAAGAGCGGGATCTCGTTGCTAAACTCCCCTGTGTTAGCTGCTCCTCAAGAGCTGCCTGCAAACGCGCTTCACTCTGGGGAAATACGATTTGAGGAAACTTTGCCCACTTTCGAGAAGCTTCCCTTAAATAAAAAACATAAATTCTCACTGCAGGCTTTAAATATAGGTATGTGGAGTGGTGGTGAACAGCTCACGTGCAGGTTAACTTGGTGGGTACGTAGTAAGAAAGCGCTTTGCTCTGTGCTGTGTTTGATTGTGTGATCTGGGCGCACGAGGCAGGGAGCGGCTGTATGGCTGTAGCTGTAGGCTACGCACCATTGTCTTGAAAGCACAGCTCATGAATTTCTGCCTTAATGCATTGCCACCTGCCAGGGTGAGGTAGACAGCTCAGTAACTGCCTCTCTCATTTCAGAGGTGCTGCGTCCCGATTCTGTAGACTGTATTTTTCACTGTCTTCCAAGATTTCTGCCTTTCAGCCTGGGCCAGAACTGAACACGCTGATGAGGAGCAGATGGATCTGAGTCAAGCTTATGCTTGGGGATTTGGGACCAGAGCCCAAGTCTTAAAGTTTCCAAAACCTGGGGGCTCTCACAGCAGTTAGCGAAGGAAAAGAAAATCTCGTAATCTCTGTAGCTCAAATTTTGCACAAGGCCTGTGTGTTACAAACTGCTCTTGAGAGCATGTGGCAAGTTGACTTTCTGTTGGGTGATGCAAGGCTTTTCTTCCCCAGCACGTCCAGGAAAGTGTTAGAAATGTGGGATTTCTCAAACTGTCTGTAACTGCGTGCTGTTTTGTGTGTGTGTTTGCAGTTTGTGAGCAACCTGTCGGTTGTGTTGACCACCGTCAGGAGACGAGCTGGGTGGATTGATGGTTCCCACTTCACATGGTAGAGCAGGATGGAGGGAAGAGAAACCTTTTGAGTAACAATACCACTGCGAAACGTGGGAATATAGGTTATGTGGTGCTAAATCAAGGTGGTCTCTGGGGGCAGTAGTTAATAAATCCTAAATAGGAGGTGACCCTTTCTGAGCACTTTCCTCTAAACTTGTAATTTATATGCTAGTCCTGTGTATTACAGCGCTTAAAGCCTAGGTCAGAAATCCTCTATCCAGCTTTGACAGTTCCTTTTGTCTTTAATAAGCAAATTAATAGCAATAGATCACAGCCAATTGTGTATTGTAGGCAAGGGTTGATGAGGTCTGGTTGGAAGAACAAGGGAGCATCAGAGCGTGTGAGGAGCTGTGAGGCTTAGATGGATTTCCTGCATTACCAGAAATGTCAAATGACCAGATGCATGTTTCTGTACTCTCAGGCTAAAATCAGCTTAACCTTAAAGCACTGTGAATTCATTTTTTGAGAAACTCTAAGAAATGCAGAGAAAGTAAATGTGCATAGGTACATTTGAGCACGTTCGCACTTGAGCTGGCTGCTTTCTTCAAGCGACCTTTAATTGGTTTTGTGTCATTTTGAAAATACCACCGATGTCATTTTTTCCAAATTGGGTTGTGACAATGCTGGTTTATGTGCTCAAGGTGGATGTATGAATTCCTTTGGCATCAAAGCTTTTACTTTGATAAAACGAATAAACGCTTTCCACGCAAATTTACTGTGTTACGTTGATGAAGCAGTGTCAGGAGAGTGCAGTCTCCCAACAGGTGCTTGGAAAACTCTGTTTTTGAACTGCTGAAACAGGGAACTCTGGACTTTAGATAAGGAGAACAATTTTGACAGTGGCACTAGTCAGCAAGTGGAAGAGGAGCCTGGGTATCTCCACCGCTAGTGATGCTCAGAGCCAGGCTGGACAAGCCTCCAGGAGCCTCCTCGAAGCAGGCCCCGTGTTGAGCAGACCACACAGCCTCCTGAGCTCCTGCCCAGCCTGAGCTGGTTTATGTTTCTGTGTTTTTTTTTTTTTTTGCATGAGATGCTTCAAGGAAGGACCGCTAACCAAACACGTTACACCAGTATTTGGAAGGGAGCAGCACATGGGCTTTCCTACAGTGGAAGGAGGGGCACGCCAAAGGAGGGTATTAATGTAGTCTTGCATGCTATTGCTAGGCAAGCCTTAGCAGCACTCTGTACGTGGATGGCAGCCTTACTTAAAACTGCCTGACCCTGCTTGGTTCAAAATGATTAAGGGCTCTACGATAAGCAGGAAATGGCTGCCATGGTAATGGTGCTCTGAGGAGGGGTTCTGCAGGGAGCCTGAGGTGCAAATCCCCTCCTGCTCCTGTCCCACAGCCTGTTCGATGGGAGGAGGCACAAAAGGTGCTTTGTGCTGCAGTGAGGCAAAGGCTAAAGAGATTGACAAGCGGTGCTGTAAAGCAACTTCTGTGGGCACAGGGTAGCTTCTGCTCCCCTTTCAAGGCTTAAATTTCAAGATTTGCAAAGACTTGCTCTTAATTTGTCTTTGTTTTCCTTCTGTCTCTTGGTTTCTAGTCTTTTCCTTTAACTCAAACCTAGATTTCCTAAAGTTTCTTGCAGTTGTTTTTACTGAGGGTGGTTGGGTGATATTTTAAACCCTAGCCTCCTTGCATGTATCTTACAGACCTGGTGTGCATTTCATGTGTGTGCGTTGTAGCAGGAGAGCACAGCAGACTTACGTGCCTCTGCTGTCCCAGCAGTCAGAGACATGTCTGCTGTAGTCCAGTGGGGCCTCTTTGGAAGAAGCAATCCAGTTGCTGTGTCCTCACAGAAAGAGATAAGCATGTGCTCGGTATTTGCGTGCCAGTCAGCATTGTTGAGTGTCTCGCTGCATGCCAGAATGCCATGCGTGTAATGCTGTACAACTCTGCAGCATCATTTGATCTTTTCTACAAGATGTGCTTGTTTCTTTTTGTGAATCAAAGGACTCTTGAAGCTTTTCTCCTCATGTACTCTTCATGGTTTAAGCAGGCACATATCAGGTTCAGCGTGACAGCTTAGATTGTTGGGAAGGATTTGTGGGATGAACAGTAGTTTGCCTGCAGAGCATGTGAATCTGTGCGTTCAAAGCAGCCAAAGATCCGGGAAGCGTGGTCCTGTGTTTGTAAGCTGTCTCACCTGATCCACGTGCATCCTGGTTGATGTGTGGAGCTTGCATCGCTGTTTACAAGTAAAGGAGAAAATGCCAATACCTTTTCTAAATTCAAAACTTCGAACTCAGACTTTGCTGTGTCTTTCTGAGCGTGTGTTTACTGAGTTTATGGCCAAAATTGCAGAGAGTTCTGGTTTCTCTGTTTGGAGGTGACCGTCCTCGTTTCACTTTCTGTAACAGGTGGAATATTCTTTTTTTTTTTTTGAGTTCAGTGCTGTGTATCAAATTCCTTCCTACTGTGGGCTTAAGCAGCCAGCTGGTGTCACACCCATGTGGTGATGCTCTCCCATGCTTTTGTGAAAATTCATTATATTGGTGTAAGGTTGAGGAAGCTGAAGTTGGAAATAAGCGGGATGCTGCCAAAAAATAAAAGGGCATATCAGTGAGGACAAAACTAACTGAGCGTTGACATGATGAACAGAACAACAACTGTCTTTAAGTATAGCACTGTGCAAAATGAGGGCGATCTGGGTAATTGCAAACACCAGTGCCCTGGACTCGTCCTTTTGATTTTTGTCATTCAGTTAAAGTGGTGGGCAGGTTCTCCGTGTTTCTGCTGATTGTCTCTGGTAAATTAGAGGAAAAGTCTGGAAAAGTGGTGTGTTTGTAATCTCCAGTCTTCTACCAAGCTGTGTTGAAATGAGTTTGGAGAAAAGTCAGAAATATTTCTGTCCGTATTTTAGACGATTTTTAAATGGCCTTTGGAGCACACAGGGCAGCTGCCTTGAGAAGGTACCAGGAGGACTTATTGCTTTTTGAAGTTACAGCCTCCTTACATGCCAGTCAATGTTAGAGGTTGTTAGCACCAAGCAAGGGCAGGAGCTTGCCCTGCCGGGAGGGCAACCGTCCCTGAACAAGGACAGTATTGTGCTTGCTTAGGTGTGCACCGAGTCTTCTGACGGGTCGATGTTACTGTATCTCTGCATCACTAGGTGAGACATTACAGACTTTCTCTAAAATTTCTTGAACTGATAGTTTCTTAAGATAGCTTTAAGGGATTTTTGCCTCCCTGTGTCCCTCCATGATCTTTCCTTCCGTTCACCAAGTCTTGCTCTGCTGGAAGAAGTGACGACATGTAAAAATAGCACTGTCTTATTCTGCAAATCTGCTTGCTGTGGGGTTTCAGTTAGATCTGCTGACTTGGATTTAAAAATATTTTTTTTTCCTTCTGCTTTTTGCACCTGCTTGTCCTGCTTGTGCTTGATTTTGTGTTTTGGAGGCAGCAGCCATTTAGTCGTAGCTGAAATCCTTGCTGGGTTGTGATCAGCATCACAAGCAGTTGGGAAACCTGAGTGAAGGAGCTTTTGACTTCTGGAGCCAGAGGTGTTTGCCAGGTTGATGGCTAAACTCAAAGTGAAGAAATCCTTGTAGGCTTCTCACAGCCTCTGTGGAAGTTGCAGGTTCAGAACTGCGGTGCGCGTGATGCTCAGCGTGCGGTGGAATTGCACTTGGTGTTCCAACCCATTTGCTTAAGTGTATTATCCCTTCCCCTCATTGAATGTTGCTGGAGTCTAATCAGATTACATTGCAGTTCATAGCTTCGCCCAGACGAAATAAAGAGCTGTACTTCAGAAGAACATAAGGATTTTGAATTACTGCCGCCTTCGCACATCAGGCTGACATTAAATGTTCATTTAGAGTCAGATTCATGAAGGTACTGAGATCAATGGGTCTGGCTATCTAAATAAGTTTGAACCGAGCCGTCGTCTTTTGGCCATCTGGAGCAGGCAGCGAGCATGCTCCTGGGTGCAGCGAGCATCCCTGGCTGGTGGAGCCTTTCCTTAGACCCAGCCCAGCTTGTGCCTCGGGTCTGGCTGCTGCGCAGGGGAGGGAGTAGTCCGAAACATGGCCCCGTGCTCTGCAGCAGCTTCAGGAGCTCCCTTTTAGTTATAGAGAGGCCTTTTTATTAGCACACTTTTTTTTTTTTTTTTTTTTTGGTGTGTGTTTGAGGTTGATGACTCGTGTCATCATTCCTTAAGCCATTAGTGGGTATAGCATTTGGAGTAAAGCAGTTGGGTCTGCTCAGGTTAAGGCCGTTAGATTTACTTAGCTATTCATAGAATGATTTCAGAAATACGTTTGAGTGTACATTTGAGAAGAAATGGGGAAAAGGTGTGGACAATAATAGTGGGCACAGCTTCATTGTGAGTACAGATGTTGACCAGACTCTGTAGGTTTTCAGTAAGGAAAATTTGTATTCCAAAGAATAAATGTAAATAATAGTCCTTGGAAAACACAGGTGTGGTATTTGCTCCTCTAAGTAAATCTGTTTTTAATGATGCTTTATTTTTGTGGCATTAAAACCTGGATGTGGAACTTCGTGTTCATAAAAACTAGCAACAAGCACCTGCAAGGAGAGATGAATTTCTTGAAAGAAAGCTCCCCAAGTAAAAGGCTGCTGTCTGTGCTGGCAACAGTGTTCATGAAAGGGAGGTGGGGGGACCAAGCCAGCAAGTACTCCTGGACAAACGTGCTCAGACATCCAGCTTTTGTTGCTGAGAAACACTTTTTCATGGACTTTTATTGCTCTCCAATGTCATGTCACAGTTCAGTGATGCGTTTTGTTTCTTAGAAGCTTGTGAATAGGTGACAGACTTGTTAGTTTCTCCAAATTCAAGTCAATACATCCTGCACTAACTTAGTGTAAACCTTCCCAAATCATCTCCAGCCACTTGTATGTGTGATGAGCCCTTTTTAAAAGCAGAGGGCAACACATGAGCTTCTCTGCGTACCTTGGAGACTGACTAAACCAAATTGTCCAAAGATGATAGCAGAGCTGGTTCATGACCATATTTAATGTGTCTGAATGACTGAGGAGAGCCTGTGTAGTGAACTCTGCGTGCACAGGTGAAATTCTGACCCTGCTTGTTTAATGGCAGCACTCGTGGTAACTCCCACGGGGCTGGGGCTTTGCCCTGTGTGCTCTGCTAGGAGAACAGCTAGGGTAGGCAAAAATGCTGCTGAGCAGCGGAATAAGCTAGATCAGGAGAAGTCATAAGAGCTTTCGTGCACATTCTTGAACATACTGAGTGGAACAACATGGTCACGGTCGGTTTTAACGACTTCCTAAAGCTGGTGGTTGCCGGGGCAGGCTGTATGCTAGGGATATTCCTTTTGCCTTAGCTTGTTCTGTACTGCCTCAAGCCTCCTCTTCCTCCTTTAAAATTGATGCAAATACAATTTAAGATTCTGCTAGTCTCATCCATGAATAAATGCTAGTGTCTTCTGCAAAAGAGAAAAACCACCTAATGCATTTTCTTCTCAGGATCATCTGGGCTACACGGACTTTTAGCTGACATGACGAGTTCATATGAGGCTTCTGTAAATATGTTTTCCAAGTAACATACCCAAAAGGGCAGTATACTGAAGTTTGCAAAACACTGCAAGCAATCTGTTCCTTGCAGTGACAGTATCAGAGCTGCGGTACATGACAATGGTCTGCCACGGTTGTTCACTTCTATTAAAATCCGTTAATCTAAAATACCAAGGTGACTTTGACCTCGAATCTACGTTTGTAGATCCAGTCTTCTCTGAAAGATGTCTGAATTAAAGCTTTTTTTGAAATACTTCAGGAAATGGTTTTTAGCTGGTTTTGAGCAGCAACTTCAGAGACTTTGCCAAGCGCTGCTCAAAAAGGCTTTTAGTAGGTGTAGGAGTAAAGGTGTCCTGTTTTCTTTTCCTCGGTGGCAGATGCTGAACAGCATCATTCTGTTGCCTGCAGTTCTTGATGTGTTTTTCCAACTTAGAAGCCTTACCTGGAAGCCACTGACTCACTGAAACATGAAGTGCTCCCAATTTAGGTTTCTGTCGCAGTGATAATGCTTACAGCCCCCGTGCTGGTCACTTTTAGGCCAAAGCACTCCTTTTTTCCCTGTCTGCTGTGACGCCCTGGCACTGATCCCAACACCCTTGGGTTTCATTGAGGCATCTGCATAAACAGTTGTGCAAGATCAAGGTCCATGCCCTGTGTAATCAGTGATGGAAACTGCTTGCTCTTCTAACAGCGTGAGTTTGGATAAGGGTTGAGTAATGACCATTAGCTTGAATATGCTACTGTTAGTCATCCTGTCATAGCCTCCCTGTTCAGAGCTGTATTTAATAATCTAGCCTCTGTTCAGCTCCTGCTTTAACCTTAATGGAAGCCTCTTCTGATAAGTTTGAAATTACGAAAGTATTACAACCGTTTTTCATCATTCTCTCCGTTTTGGGAAAGAGGGAAGTGGCTGGCACATTTGGACCCTGCCCGGGAAGATAAAGATGAGCTGGTTAATAAGTTGGAGCCTTAAAGGCGCTTACTGAAAGGCAGTCATCTTGTGAGCCTGCTGGCGTTGCTCAGCAGTGAAGCCAGAGGAGGAAGATAAGAGGTCGATTGTAGGGAGTTGTTTGGAGTACACAGAGGCTGTGCAGTTGTACAGCTGCACATTTCATCAAATAATCATTTCCTTGATCTATGATCATTATTAAGTACAAACATAATGATTCTAATAAAACAATTGAGTCTCTTCCCTACAATCTCTCCCTGTTGTCTCACTACAACGTTGAATGACAAGCACGTGTCAAAGAAAATCATTTATGCCATTATAGTGGCCTCGTTGTAGTGTCATGGTCCACAGGCTTTCGTTTAATTATCTTACATGAAGAAGTTTTTTGGTCTTTCACAAGCTTAGACAGGAGTAGGGAAAAGCAGGGAAGATGAGAGCGAAAGCATGTTTGCCTTGCAGAGCTGCCTTTTACTTATGAGAAATGTCTGATGTTATCTCCCAATTTCTGATCAAATTTGGCAGGAGCATTCTGTTAAGCTGCTTTCTCCGAGAGGGAACTCTGATGAATATGGCTCTAGTCCCCAGTTTTGAAGTATTACTTTGCACCGTTCCCAAGCATTGTGTTTGCCTTAATGGATGAATTATTGTAGTATGTCAGAGGAGCAGATAATTCATAGCCTCATTTTATAAACAGAGGGCCCAAGGCACAGTAGTTTAATTTGAATAGCTGCAGGGGAGTGAATAGAGCCCAGGTCACCCACCCAGCATACTCCCAGTTTGATGAAAAGTTTGCTAATCTTGCCTCTGTGTTTATCTTCAGGGAATTATAGCTACTGGAGAATGTCACGAGTTTTTGCCAGGGACCTGCTAGTAAGCAGGGTGGAGATGGGTGGTACTTCCAGCCCACTCCTGATGCACTGCTGTTTCAGATGCAATTTTTGCCACTAACTCTGTGTTCATAGTACTGCAGAATGAGGTATCTCCACTTGGTTTATTGCCTATTTCGTGGCTCTATCCTTGATTAAGTGGGCAATTGGTCACTTCTGGAGCCAGTCTTTACGAAAACATAAACCATAAATGAGTTTGGAGGCTGAGGCAGGTTTCTTATGGCTCTGGCATAGCCTAGTGCAATAAACTTCTTACCACATTTTGAAAACTCTTTTGTTTTGTACTTGAGTACTCAGCTGCATATCCGATATAAGGACTTGCGCACACATTAATGTTGCTTGTAAGGTCAGTCTCTAGAGTGTGCGGGTTGGCAACCCTTTCATTCTGTGAGTAAACCACTGCTGCAATGCTGAGTGATAATTTATAGAAGGCATATGTTACTTGTGCTCCCTAAGGCTGGCTGGCTGGGATTGAGTAAAAGAAGCAAATCCAAACTGCCCTTCCTCATTGTGCTTGGACATTTTCAAACTGCTCCAGTGGTACAAAATGGTTTCCTTCTGCCAGTTATGCAGCCAGCTGATCCCAGCCCTCAGAAAACAGGAGCATCGGTGCTGTTCTGGTGGGAACCAGCCCTTGCAGAAACCTGGTGTCAGTCGAGATTAACCCTCTGCACTGCACGTGTTCCTGGAAGGACAGCTGAATGCATCCGTAACGGGCACAGCAGTCAACCTGAATAAATCACAGGGTGGTGAGAGGCCTGCATTTACAATTTTTTGCCTTCTCAGGAAGCATTTTAGTTCTTTGCAGATACAGAGTTGGGAACAGTGAGGTAAAGCTCTGTTTAAGTGCGGTGCTGTGGGGTACTTTAATACATTGGAGCAGAGCGGTGTGATTCAGGTGTGGGAGGAGGTGGGCTAGTACTGCCCTCCCTTCAGTCTAGGGGCTGATTTTTAACAAGGGACTGCTTGAAGCACCCCAAAATGCAGATTATTTTTGTACAGCAGATATACACAGATGTTTGAGGAGGGGAGACTTTGAAATGCTGGTGTTTTGGCATTCAGAAACCCTGCTGGAAGTGATCCGTAAGCTCTGGGCTGTCGCACCTGGGGAGGTATATAGGGACACTTGGACATGGTTCCTGCCTCTGCTGGTCCAAAGAGTGCCTCTGTTGAAAAGCCCCTTGTCTCTTCCCGACATCCTATCTCCTACTCTTAATTAGACTCCAGTAATGTTAGCTTTTAAATGGGAATTGGAAATGCATAGTGGCTGGACTGTAGCAGCACGCGCTGAATGGAGCCCCGTTCCCCGCCGCTGCGGCACAGCACGGCTGTCGGGGCGCCTGCCACCTGCCCCCGCCGCGGCCGGATTCACTGCGTGTCCATTAGCTGCCTGTCGCGTTGTGAGATGGCAGCAGGCTGCGAATGAGAAGGCTTTTGAGGAATAAAAACAAAGCTCGCTACTGTCTGCGTCAAACAGCATTGTAATTGTTGTGGCGAGAGGCTGGGTGAAACTCTTTAAACGGTCCTATAGCAGGAGGAGCACAGAGGGCGGCTGGAAAGCCTCTACAGGGGACGTGCCTTCTCTGCAAGCATTATTTTGATAATTTGCTGTACTGCAGAAATCACATTTCCAGGATGACCAAACTTGGTTTGTTTCTTCATAGAATCATAGAATGGTTTGAGTTGGAAGGGACCTTAAAGACCATCCAGTTCCAACCCCCCTGCCATGGGCAGAGGTGCCACCCACTAGGCCAGGTTGTCCAAAGCCCCATCCAGCCTGGCCTTGAACACTTCCAGGGATGGGACATCCACCACTTCTCTGGGCAACCTGTTCCAGTGCCTCACCACCTTCATGGTAAAGGATTTCCTCCTAACATCTAGTCTAATCCTACCCTCTTTTAGTTTAAAACTGTGCCCCCTTGTCCTGTCTGCCCGTGTTTTTTGTTCATTTATAAGCACACTTGGCTGTAACCAATTGTGATTTTTGCAGAGGAAGAGGAATCCTTTCTTTTCGTAGCCATTTCTAGCAATCATGTTTCCCAGTGCTGCTTTTTGGGCAAGTTGAGCTTGTAACTTAGGTGCTGTTCAGGCGGGATTTACACTGTACGGCGGGCTGAGTAGCACCTCTGGCAGCGAATGCTTGGCAAGAGCTGGTGCTGCGTGACTTGAGATCGCCTCGCTCGTCCTCTTCGGTGCTGGCTGATTCCCTGTGTGCCTCCGCACGGGATGTTGAAATTGAGCAATGTTAAAATGGAGCCTCGCCAACCTTGACGTGCTGCCCGCACTCACTCCTGGGTGCTCAGTGACCCAGCTGGGTGCTGGTTCTGCACTCCCAAACTTCCCAATGGCACAGCTCCTTCCCACTCCCTGCCAGGCTCCTAAATCCATTTTCTGCAACACTTCGTTTCCAAAAGGGGCATTAAATTTTTTTCAAAACTTTTCTCATCCCTTTTCCTTCACTGTTACAATAGCTTTTATTCATGGAATAAAATTGCCACCTTATACTTCCATGCTCTTGTAAACACGGATAATATGAGGTTTCAAAAGCTGGGAAGAACCAATAACTCCCCTCATACCCAATCAGTGGATTTTTTTTTCCTGGTGAAACCTTTTTCTTCCAGGCTGTATTTGTTTTGTTGTTTCTTTAACAAGCACAATACAGAGACCTAATTCTGTGTAGCTGGTTTGCTGACCTTGTCCATCCATCTGTACTACTTGTTGAGTGGATATATTTATATGTTGGTTACTGGTGTTTCAGTTAAAACTTTGTTACCTTGCAGTTTAATATTAATAGTAACTGACCCTTGTTTCCTAGTGTCTAAAACACATGGTGCCTTATTTCCTATTTATTGTTCTAAAACGACTCTTCCTTTTTTCATATAATGGGCTTAGGAAAGTGGTGTCAATTAACCATTGTCAGTCTTTAATATTCGAGGGTTTCAGCAAGTTTTTCAACATGACTCTTCTTGTCTTTTGGTTGAACTCGATTGATCATTGCTCTACCAATGGCCCTGGAAGTTTTTGGTTCATTTCTCAGCGCGCTTTTCTCCATCTCTGCTGTTGTTCTGCCCCATTAGCCTCTAAGTTACTTTTATTTGCCAGTGTCTCCTGGAGAATGCCTGTCTTTCAGGACATAGGTGTGCTTTTCATTGGAGACATTGTCATGTTTCCCCAGTTTCTTTCTCTCCATTTTTCCTTTCCCCACCTTCTGTGCTGTTTTTTGGGTTAGCAGAATCTATGGCAGCTTGTGCTTTCAAGTGCAGTATCACTGGAAGAGACTGGTGCAGAGCCAGTCTGGGTCCAGATGTTTTCCTCAGCCACCCATACACAGCAGGGCTGCAGCTCTCCAGTGTTACCAAACAATATTTCAAAAGCTCCTTATGAAAACATGAGTAATTGGGCAAGTGACAAAAGATTTTCTGTTTATCTTTAGGACAATGGAAAATACCAAATAGCCACAATTTGTTCCAGTTATTTAGTGTCTTTGTTCCAGAGCCATTTCGTGGGCACAGGATTTAGTTCTGTGAGAATGCAGGAAGATGATGACTTCTGTTTTCATGCTTAAAAAAATAAATAAAATGGTTAAAGTTATCAAGTTTCTTTACTAGAAAAATATTTTTCACTTGTGCAATACCATTTTTGGCAAAGAAAGCACAAAACCTAAGAAAGATATTCTGCTGTATATTACTAACTTAAGGTTATTTTAGTAATCAAATGAGACTTAAAAATAGATGTTGATATCTTAACTGTTCCAGAGAATATTACAGTTTGGAAAAACCTTCTACAAATGTTGATGTTTGTACCCTGAGAGTAGTAGATTTGGTTTGCAAATAGGGACTAAGCAATTATCAAAACTAATGCTAACCAAACGAAAATAATACTGAAATTTAATGTGCTGATGAAAGTTGGCAGTGCTGATTCAAGTGGGAAATGGAAGGATGTGAGTTTTTAAAAGGGAGAACTATTGAGGAGGAAGACTTGATAAGAATAATTCTTGCTGTCATGCGGTTGTCAGAAACTGAGATTGAGGACAGAACAAATAGTGCCACCTTCTGGCAATTTAATGAAAAATGTGTGATCTGAGATTGCAGGTGTGTGTGAAACACCGGTGATATGTCTGTGATAGATGAGGGAATATGTAGGATTGGTTATTTATTCTGTTGAGGCATTGAGTCTAAAGGATCTAGATATGAGCAAACTGGATCAAATCCCCTAGGTTTATTTCCAAAATGCGGAAACCACTTGCTGTAGATGCCCACCTTGTTGCCAGCTTTGCTTCTCCTTGTCTTTTGACATCTCAAGCCCTCTGCATTTAACTCTTCTTCCAAGGAGTAGGGCCTGATGGTATGAAAAGCTTCTGGGAAGAACTGCTTTAGTCTGTGTTAATTGTTCGGTTCTGGTCTCTGGATGAACAAAAATTAATCTCTTCCCGAGGTGGTAAATACCCCTGAGGTCTGCCTGGCTAATACAGCCTGGTCGATTTTACAGTTATTACAAATCTGTTTTTCAGTTGCTCTGGAAGACTTGGCACGTGCTTTCTGGCTGGCATGCCTGCGTCTCTCACTGGGGTCTCACCTTCCTCTTGTTTTTGTTTTTCAGGTGGCACCAGAGAAATTGGGTCTGCTCTAACCAGGATGTGCATGAGACACAGGAGTATAGAGTCCAAACTCCGGCAGTTCTCAAGGTGAGTGGTTCTGTGCCTGGCCCAGAGCTCAAGATTCGACTTTCCTTTGCTATCCATTTTACTGGGGAGAGTGTAAAGCTGTTCTCCGGCATTGGCTTTCCAGCTCGTCTCTGACCCCGTCACTAAGAACAGCATGTATTTTCTCTTCCCCAGCACACTAGGTGTTGTGAAAGCCGGGAAAGGCAGAGGATTGCATGTTCTGGGGATTGGGCTTATCACCTCAAATCACTTTAAATGCTGCCAATACCCACTTTTGCTCAGTGCTGAGCAGCCGGCTGCTGATGTGACCGACCTGTCTTTGTTTCAGGACTTTAAGCCTTGCCACTAAGTTTTAAAGCAGCAGCAAATGTTGTGCTGCTTCCTCAGCTTACCTGAGAGGTCTTGCTGCCAAGAGAGAAACTTTCAGCAAACAAACATGGAAAAGGCGAATTCCATCGCCTTAAAGTTAGATTGTAGAGGTAATGGGAGAGGATTAACTCACCTGTAAGCTGGGCTATACATAAACAGCCTACTTTTGTAGTAAGTAGCAGTTTGCACATGTGTCTTATTTAACCAAAGACTTAAAAGATATATTTGACCTGAGGTGAACCAAAATCATGCTTCACCATTTCCCTGATGGCTAGGGATGCTTTCTTCCCTTTTAAAATAAAGGTATTTATGAAATTGACTGAGGAGAGAACTTTCAGTTCCAGTTACCCGGGAGTTAGTTGCTTAAATAATTTGATCCCCATGTGATTAGCTAGGGGAGCATTCCTAATGCTGTATCACCGGCTCCACTGGTGAGAGGTGAGGCACATTGGTGGGCAGGATGTTGTTTCCTTTTACAACTGCTCTGTCGTCTTGTGCATATACATGTGCTATTTAATTTTACAGTCTTCATGGCTGCATGAAACTTTTTGGTCTCTGGGGTATCCATTTAGACTGCTTTTTGTGTGACAGATGAGTAGGATCTAACTGTTTACATTGGCCCCGTTTCAGGTCACTCTGGTTTATGCTCTGTTCCTCACTGTCCCAAACTTCTGCACAGTAATTCTGGTTATCTTGTGATGTGGATTTTTTTTTTTTGATCCAGTCCTTTCTTTTGCTTTCTCCAGCTTAAACATTTTTATGCTCTGGTATTTACATTGTGACACTGGTGGCTGTCGCAGCAAAAAGTAAAAATACTCCAATATTGACCTTGGCTCTCTATATAAGAATAGGGGCATCTGCAGGATTTGATTGCTCTTTGTGTTTTTTCAACAAAATTAGTGCTTTAATTGACTGTCTGATAAACCCACTTCAAGAACAGATGGAAGAGTGGAAGAAAGTGGCCAATCAACTGGATAAAGACCATGCAAAAGGTAGTTACAGAGGAAGAATTCTTTAATAGGAGTAAGATTGTAATACCAGCTTTCTTCCTCTTTTTATATTTGTACTGGGAAACTGAATGATGTGCTTAAATATGTATAGCAACTTTTCTGTTCTAAAACGCTCACTCCCAAAGTGCCTAACAAATTTTAACCCTTGCATATACGTTTTCGAGCTTTAGTTTGCAGGACCCCAAAGGATGGGTTGTTCTTTTTAGACTGGTAAGCAGTCACTAGTTTTAACTCCGTTAGCCCACTCTTGGTGTACATTCTCCAGTAGTGCTGAGGACTGGGGATGCCACATCTATCTCTGCGAAGCCCCAGGGTGTCATTAAAAGCTAACTGTAAGATCATATTATGTCTCAGCCGTAGTATCCCCCAGAGAATACATAGTCCTGTAAAACATTCAGCATTACATTTTATCTGCTGTGATCCAGAAATGGACACATGGGGAATGGGAGAGCTGTGTCATTGGACACAAGGTGCTGAGAGCTGCAGTGCTGGTTACTGCTCCAGAGGCTTACCTGGGGGAATGAGCAGGAGGCTGTGGAGTCTTGCACAGCAAGTGTGTTGGTAGATGCCTTTGGCTTTGCAAAACTAGTACCAGGGGCTGATGGCCTTCTAGCACAGGTGCTGAAAGCGGGTTACAGTCTTAAAAATTGAGGAGTTTTGCTACAGCTGAAAGAAGCAGCATCACCATGATTTATTATGGGGAGGGGAGAACTGGTGGGAAGGAGCATGCTTGGCCTCTGAATGGGGATTTGATTCTTGCCTCACCATTACTGCGGTCAAATAGAAGCAGCTAAATCAGTAGCTCTTAAAGAAATTTCCAGCTTGCGCTCCAGAGAGCGTTAAGGAGGTTGTGAGTAGGAGGGAAGAATCACCTGGGATCCTGCAGGTAGGGGTGACTCCAAAGTGACAGTGAGATTTAGGGTTCAGTGGGTAGGCTTGGGTGTTGGGGGTGCCCCTGTACAGTTCCTGTGCCTGCTTCTGTTTTTCCATCTATAAAAGAGTTGTGGCACTGGCCTCCTTTGTTAAAGTGTATGTGTATATGTACATGCATACATACCTTTTATCTTTTTTTTTTTAAAGATTAGTTTTCGTGTCTGGTACCTTTAGTGTGCCTGGACTAGAGGTGGAATATTTTGTTCTGGGATTTTGATTCTCCCGGGGTTTGCAGCTCAATTGGAAATGAGGACAGCTGCTGTGTGTTCCACTTCAGGAGAAAGAGCTGGCAATGTGACCCTTCCTCAGGCAAAGTTTTAGCATGCTTTCCCTCTTCCTGGCTTTCATGCTGGGTAGAGATCATAGGATATTCTCTGACTTGCCATTTCTGGATACTTGTTTTTTGAACACAGATGTTTCGAGAAACCTGTCATCTCTGTTTTCCAGTCCTGAGAGTGGATGAGTGTCTCAAATGAAAAGCACTCTAATTTTGTAGTGTGTTCTGAGTTATTTCTGTAAAGGCTTTGTTTATTTGGGAAAGATTTGGTATGTGAATGTGCTCACACCCTAAAATGTTATATTAAGCCAAACATATAGGCACTACAAAGTGCGAGTTCTGAGCTGCTTTGATTAATGGTAGCTATCCTCTTAAAATTTGTAGTCTAATATCTTTGAACATAGCATTTTTCTGTGAAAAACATCCATTTTAACATCAAGTGTGTTGATACAGAGACTGTGTGTCTTTTTAGAATACAAAAAAGCCCGCCAAGAGATAAAAAAGAAATCGTCTGACACACTGAAGCTACAGAAGAAAGCAAAGAAAGGTAACTTGCTCCATACTTGTACTGTTAAAAACCTTCTGTGGTGTTCTTATTGACAAAGACTGAACAACTGTAGGATTTTCTATTGTAATAATTTGGTCCACTGTAATGTATTCCTGGTATGTACTTGAACACCAGGGTACAATTACTATGTGTTATTTAAATCATATTCTGAAGCTGCTGTCTAATATTCTTATACAAAAGCCTTGAAAGTGTTTGTACAAAGTCAATCATATTTTTAAATAGAGCGCTTGCGGCTAACTTACTCCTGTTAAGAACATTGACAGTGTAACATGAATTCTGCAGATACCTGTAAAATCTTCTGGAATCTTTTGGAATAATATTAAAAAAAAATTATGTAAATGTTCTGTAACTATTAACATTTCTCACTGTTCTCCTTTTCCACCATCTTTTTTTTTTTAGCAGCCTATAATCTCCTAAACCATTATTCCTCAGAGTGTGAGAAGGTGGTATGGGCTGTTGTCAGGGGGAGGGCACTTGGCAACCACAGAAAACTAAAGATGAGTAAGAAAAGAAAGGGAGTTCTCCACAAAGGCAATCTGTCTTTCTTAGCAGCTGAATCTCATGCTCCTACTGCTCTCCCACCACCATCTTGTCATAGGAGTTTCATCATCATGTTAGTGGAAACATGCATCACTTTGATACCTGCAGCATTGCCATCGCTGAGGGTTTGACTTAGCAAAGTGCAAACACCACCAGGCTTTGTAAAAATTATATGCAGCTTGTGCAGAAGCAGACTTTCTTGTTCCCTTTCCTGGCACTGGACTCTTCCCAGCTGGGTAGGAAGTGTGCTTTGAACAGCTCTCAGCCTGCAGGTTGCAACTTGTGCTTATTACGCTCCTGCCTGAAAACTGCGAGCCCAGAGACGAGCAAAGCAAATGCTGGGGTGGGGAGTTTGTTGAACTCTTTAAATTGTGTGAGTTTAGGTCTATTCATGCGTTATCCAGAATAGGTAAGCTGTCTCTAATTGTCCTTCCTAATAGGTGAGTCAATAATTATGCTAGTAGAGAGCTGCATGACTGGAAAACTACCCTTGAATTTTAGCTGGCTTGTTAGAGGGATGAGGGAAGGGAGAGATGGAAGCCAGCAAGTGAGAGCATACCTCAGTAGGCTCTGTGTGTCCATCTGTTCGTGGAAAAGTTTAGTGTTTTAAATCAGAATGGTTATCTTTATGGGGACACGATTTTTTGATAAGGTCTTGTTTTTGGGAGATGTGTAAACTTGTTCCTCATTTTGTGTGATGAATTGTCTGACTTCAGACCAACTGCTTTAGAGGGTCTGTGATATTCCCTCCATTTCTTTTCCTTTCTGCACCCTTTTCTGGTTTTGTCACTTGTTGCTCCTGTGTGATATGAGCAACTCCTCAACACGTGGCAGGTGAGTGCTGAGAAAAGTATGCCCGTGATCTGGGAAGAAGGAACCATTTTTTGAATCTGTTTCTGTGAGTTGACAGTTACCTAGGTCCATCCCCTTTTTAGCCTACTTCTGAGTAATCTATTTGCATTCTTGGAGGAGGAAACAGCATTTTCTGGGTTCTTATCTCCCTCCTGAAATGTGTGCCATGTCTAGTGAAGAGGAGGTCAGCACACGAGTGCCTTGTCCTCCTTCAGGATTAAACATTTTTGAGCAGGGAGTAGAACAGACCTCATTCCGCTATCCCTTTTATAGCAGCCATGCTATGATTGAAGTGTTTTTTTTTGTTGGTTTTTTTTTTTAATGTTATTCTCTTGCTTAATTTTGCTATGCTGTGAAATGCTTTTGGCGTTGTCAGTGAACCTGCTGTATTTCTGTGCTGTATCCCTTGAAGCCGCTGTCCCATGTGTGGTGTTTGGGTCCAGAGCATGAACCCAGTGGGACTGAGGCAGGGATAGAACTGGTCGCAGAGGGAAGCGTACGGGGAAGATGGAAGCAATGAAGGCTCCCAGATAGCCAGCGCAAGGGCAGAGAAGGAGCTGCAATAATCCTGGGTTGCTGAGAGTTGTAAATGCCTGTTCTCATGGCCCTGGGGAGGAGAGAAGCAGTGAGGTGTAAAGGTTCATATTGGTGTGAGAACAAATGCCCTGAACCTGCTGGCGCCACAGGCTCCCAGCACAGCTGGGTGGGAGGAGGGAGTTCTCCCAGTCTCCTGATGGGCTATCTACAGCAGCTAAATAGAGATTTTTATTTATTTTTTTAAATGTATCTAGTACCTTTTCCCCTCTTTGCCTTTTTTGATCCCATCCTTGAAGGAATATAGTATTGGTCCGAGTACAGTGTCAAATGTTGTTATGCAAACTTCTTTGTGTGTCCCTCCCCTGTCCCTTGGCAGATCTGTTCAATGTGCTGCGTTGTGGGGTATGTTGCTCCTGCTGTCACTGACGCAAAAACATAATCCAGAAGGGGTTTATTTATAAAATGATAAAGTTGCAGAAGTGATTTTGTTCTAGGTCACAAGGTTTGAACTATGGGCAGGGAAACTCTAAGGTGAAACTGTCCTGGTAGGCATGTGGCTGAGTGTATGAGTGTCTTACTGTGTCTGCAACTCTGTTTCCCTGCTGCTTGGGCTTACCTTTTTTGTTCTGTTCTTCCCCAAGGAGGACCTTTCCCTTTCATTTTTTTGTAAAGTTACTGACTCACCTCTGGGAACTCTAAAACAACAAATTCATTCCCTTCCTAGCGCTTGTAAGAATATTTTTGAATTAACCTTATGATCATCTGTGGGCAAGTGAGATGTCTGCTGAGTTCTGAATTTGCTTAAATACTGTGCATGCTACTAAAAACGTCTTTCAAGATTTTTCTGCTGTGACTGGATGGGAAAGTGGTTCTATTCTGCTCTGTGCAGCTTCAGAGCTAGGAACTCAGATATAACCCTGTACTTTTCCAATTCACATCCTGGCAGGTTCTCTCCCTGCCGCTTCAGGCTGCGGAGTCTCCCTCTCGTAGCCAACCGCTGCTGCATGCACAGTAGCTCCTTGCTCCTTGCCTGCATCTCGAGGACATTTGGGAGAGAGGACCTGAGCTGCGTGGCTTGTCCTGGCAGGAGCGCTGCAGGTTGGGCACCCCACCTTGGCGCTGAGGGGCTGAACACATACGGGTTTGCCTGCTCTCTGGCTTGTGCATGGTCTCTCTGTTCTGGTTCCATGTGGCCAAGTTGAAAGTTCAGGCCTGGCGTTTAAGACCATTTATTAGAAATAATGTTTGCAGAGTAGGTGTGTTAATTGCAGTAAAGGTGTTTCCAAAGCTTGAAGTGACGAGGAAAACACCGAGCTTTCCAAACAAAACAAAAAGGTGTTGGGGTCCTTTTGGGAAGTTTGCTAGAGTGTATCTGGTAAAATGACAAATCTGAGTGTGAATGAAGGTCCTGCGTTTTGAAAGACCTTACAGGACTAATTTTCATTCTTTTTATTTTCTTTGACTATAAAGAAAAATAAAATCATGTGTAGTCTGAATAGGCTCCCAATGCACCTCCCGGGTCTGTGCAGTCCCTGGCATGTCCTGGTGGTCCCAGGCTGCATCCTTTTCCTTGCTCCCTGCTTCCCGAGGGGATAAGGCCACTCGGGCATGTTGCCCACCCCAGTGTTGAAACTTAGTTCTTGTCTAAACAGACGAATCTACACAGTGTATTGAACTGCATACATTTCTTAAATTGCTCTTTGTTTTCAGACAAACATTGGACATCAGAAGTCAGCCCAGCTAACCTGAATCAGCAGAATAATTATGTATATATTTGCAATAAATTCTATGTTTAGGTTTCTGCTGAGTCAAGGCCTCATAAGTGGATGCATAGCTGCTAGAAGCTGTTGAAGTTATATTGAATTCAGGGGAGGGAGAGCAGCTGTGGCTCTGCATGTAACTATTTTGGAAGGTTAACAAAATGCATGATTTCTACTTTATTTAACAAAAAAAGTCTAACTCAAATGATTAATCTAAAATATAACGGAATGCATGTGTAAAATCTGGCGTGCATGCTGGCTTTGTTCTCTGTATTTCTTTCACATTGGACATTAATGATTAACTGGACAGATTTCATTTCTGCCTATAACTTTTCTGGTAGGTTTCGTTTTCAGGTTCTTCATGTGGCACTGTTTGAAAGCTTTGAGGAAAATGTTTAAATCGAAGGGGATTTGTGAAAAGGAGTTATATGTAACATTCCCAGTAAAGGTTAATATAACACATATTAACGTAAAAACTGAGTTTTGGTTCTAAGTTACTTGTAGAAGTTTCTGCAGGGTGCCACTAACAGTCAGTACAGCATTACCTGTTGTGCTGTCAGTGTTGAGTATCCAAACCAACAACCTGTACTTCTGAGTTACTCAGCAGTTTTCGAAAGTGTTCTTACCAGACTTTTAATGAAGTTGAGAGAGTAGAAGATGATTATTAACTTAATGTACTACTGTCAAAAGTGCTTTTTCTCCTCCCTTCTCCCCATTAGCAAAGATGACATGTTTGTGTTTTTGGAGTCTTTGCAGCTGTTTTTGTGTTATGCTCTGGTCTTTGAAACTGTAATATTGCTACACTGTTCTCAAGGATGATTGTGCAAACCCTGTGACTCTTAACGAAAACCATGAAGCTCTTCAACGTAATTATAACCGAGAAACACCTCAGTTCTTAAAGCAAATGCTGACTTTCCCATTCAAGTACTTCGCACGCTTTCTACACTTGCACTTACTCTGTCTAGAGAGGCAGCCTGGGGAGGGAGGACCACAGACCAGACCCTGTCTCCACTAGGAGATGGCCTTATTTCTCTAAACTGATGGAGTGTGGCACAATGACTGTGGTGAGAGCCAGGAGTATAGCCAGGACTCACTGTGGGGTCAATATGATATGGCTCAGAAAGAGAGAAACTAATTAGCAAATTATCCTTATCTGTTGCAGGGAAAAAAATCCTGTGTAGATGAGGCCATAGTGCCTGAGGGGTTGTTCTGTTTGTTTTTCTCATACCTGCCCGCCTGCCCCGCCCCATCTTACAATTTAAGCTCTACTTTATGAAAATTCAATGAAGACACGATGGACGTGTTGCAAAATCAGTGACCAGATATCTTTCTCTGACTCTTTATTTTTATTCCTTGAGTTTTGAATGCCGCTTGACAGTTTCCCTCTTTTTGACAGCAAGCCAGGTTTATTGCGAAACTTTCTGTGTATATATATATATAGTTTTTTAATTAAAATCATATCATAGTTAATCTTTTTGATGTTATTCCACATTGCATCAGCAATTAGGTTTTCATTTAATTAACAATCTATTAATGTAATTGCTGTAGAGAACATCAAAAAGTGCTGTGGTTACTAATACAGTACCCACCTAGAGTTTTGCAAGTGGCCGAGTTCCCTGTTCCGCGTGCGTTTCTGCTTTGTTGCACTCCGTGGGCTTGACCAGCATTTGACAGTTGTCTGTGTTGTGCCCTGTTGCTGAAGCACGGGTTACCATGTTCTCGCCTAGGAATCTGCAAGCTAAACAAAGATCCTAAACTGATTTAAATCTCTTAAAATAAAACTGTATGATAAATAACCGTGAGTTTAATTTACAACAGCTCTTCGAGAAGCAAAGCTAATGCATTTCTCTTTATCAGCAACGGAGGAAGTCAAAATAGTATAGCCCAAACTGCTCACTCTCTTGTCTTGGAGCTGATGATAATGTCTAAACTCTAGGAATGCTGGAATACCAGTTTGACTTTTTTTATTTTCCTTTCTGTGTCAATTTTGTGTCCTGCAATTTCTCATCATGCGCACCTGCCTGACAGCTGAGGCTCTGGGTAAGTCTGTGCCATGCTGTAACCCTGGTGGCTGGTTTATTGTAGCCCTTGCTGTGGCCTCTTTATGGTGTCTGGTCTCCACTAACTGCCTAGACTTTAATTTCTAATGAAACTAAAATATTGCCTAATCTTAATGACCAAACCTTCTTTTGATTTATATCTTCTTTTGGCATTTAATTGGAACACTGAAGAAAATCAGTATTGTAAACAATAAACCTCTGGTTTAGGGAATAACATGGACTGATAAATCATATCATAGTTGTGAGAGAAGTTAAATGGAATAGACACGTCATTAAGGTGATGTTCAAATAATTGAATATCTGATTGTTAATATGACTTTTAAAGTCTAGAGCTTGAAGTCCTTACTGTTGTTTTTTTTTGTAAACCTGTGATCCAAATCCCCTTTTTTCTGAAAATCGCATGCACCTTTCTTAACTGATAGATAAGAAATCACGTAAAACTTCACGATGGGGAAGGGGTGGAAATCAGCATCACAATTGTTTCCTCTTCTGCTGCCTGATTACATCTCAAATCCATTTAAATTGGAGTGCTGTTTCAGTTGTTCTATTGCAAATTTAAAGTGGTTGCCTTGAGATGCTCTTGCAAATGAAATGTTGTGTTTCTGAATTTGGGAGATAAAGTCATACCTCCACTTGTAAGCGTAATGGTGTAGATGTTTGACGCTGCCCTTTGGAGAAGCCTGGATTGATTAGGTCAGGAGACTCTTAACCAAGGTGTCTCTGCTGGGCTTCTGGAGCTAGGCACTGGTGCCTACTGTTTGTACCCTTCTCTGAAACCACAGTTGTGTTTTTCCTGGTTTGTAATTCAATTTGCAAACTTCCATTGGTAACCTGGAACTTTTCTTTTTTCTAAGGGACACCTTAGCACTTTTGAACTAATTAGCAGCTCATTTGGAACTTCCCACCGGAAAGACTCAGATTAGGTTGCTGAAGGGCTCTGGAGTTAACCCCGTTAGTGAGGTTTTCCACCTTTCTGTAAACAGTTGCAGAATTCTGCTTGCAGTCTAGATCCATGTTAGTGTATGTGTGGGCTTTACTGTGCAGGACTTAAAAGGGTTGCTCACCCAGGCAGCTGAAGCAGGAAGGCTTTTGTGATTTGGGAGTGAGTGACTTGGAGCCTTTTCTGGTAGAGGTGCACTCAACATTTTATGGTACAGTGTAAATTCTCTCACTGCAAAGTGTCCATATTGAATATCCAAGTTCTATGCAGACACCTGGAAAATATGTGAGGGAGCAGTCTTTAAGTGAGAATGTGGAAAATAACAATTTCATCAATATTTACTGTGTTATCTACTCCATCAATAGCAGCATTAACTTTTAACACTCAGATTTGCACTGGGAGCATTTAAAAATCGTTGTTCTCCTTTGTTGTTGACAGCTTTGCTAGTTGAAGTTGTCTTATTGAATACAGGCTTGAAATTGGGTTGAAAACTAGATTTACCTGTTTTTCTTCTCCCTAATTTATTTCTTTTACTAAAGTTCTTTTCAAACAAGGGTTATTTAAGAAGCTGCGTGAGGCTTTTAGCCATGGTTCACACAGACCACTAAAACTGAGCTTTTAAAGCATGTTGGCCCTGTACAGCTCTTGCACATCATGCTAATGGTGTGAAGCACCTGCTCTGAAGGTAATATATTAAGACTATCCTTAGAGTAGTGGTGGATTCATGTTAATAATGATGAGAAGCAGTTCAGCTCAGCAGTTCAGTAGCTGTTAATCGCCTGTGTCAAGCCACAAGTCCTGGTGCTGTCAGAGCATGGTGCTTTCCTCCCTGGCAGGATGGAAGTCAGCCCACAACTTCTGGTCCTGCACTTCTGTTCCTCTCTGCAACACCAAAGCTCCAATTTGAGAGAGGGTGGATTTGAATTTCTTCTTCGTTTTCAGACTGTTGACTCATTCTTCCGAGTGCAACTGGGTGTGCTCTGCAGAGCCATGCTGCCATCACATTCGTTCCTAGCTGACTCCAGATCAGTGACCTGTGACTACATTTGACACTTTTGACCATTTCTAATGCTGGTTGATTTTGGTGGGTCATTCAGACCTGTTTCCAGCTGGTGCCTTCTTTCAGGTGCACCTTTCCAGCTGCTGAATGATGAGCCTGTTCTGGAACTGTTTTCTGTCATTATGGTAATTGTATTGGTTTGGAAATGTTTCCGAATGGGTAACGTAAAGCCCAGAGAATGTGGGCTAGAGAGAATAATGGATTGCTGATGTTCCTTATGAAAGTGTGCTTCATGTCCACAGGCAAAAATAGTGATGCCAGGGATACCATAGTCAAATGACCTTTCTCTAATTCAAAAGGGAAAAAACTGCATTGCTCTCCAATGGTCTGTGTTCCTTTCTGAGATAAGTGGTGGATTCAGACTTAGGGAGACCTAAGGTGGGTGAGGACCAGAGGACTGCTGGCCCTTACATCCTTGGTGTTCCCTATGTGTAGTGCTGTCGAGGGGCTATGATCTAAGCTGCTCAGCAAAGAAAACTGTTTAAATTGGGCAGAGATCTCATCCCTCAAATTCCCAAGCTGCCTGAGTGCTGTGGGAGGCAGCAGGCTATTTAGGGAGTGCGAAGAGCTATGCCAGATTTCAAAAGGCTTGCTAGATTGATATCTGAGTTATGGAGCTTTCAAAAGGATGTTAAAATGCTTTCCTGCGCCTAAAAAATGAGTTGCAAGGATGCATCAGGAAAGAGCTGTATTCATGCTGTGTAAACATCTGACTTCAGAGCCTCAACCAAATGATTCACCTAAGCTTGTTTCCTGCTCTGAGTTATACCCCAGACAGCTCATGAGTTTTCCCTGACTGCGCAGGTGCCTAAGAGCCCTAGTGTAAAAATGGGTCCATAAAAGTAGCTGTGAGGAGATGGTGTGTCTGTTAATTTCCTGACTCGTGTAAAGGAATAAACCAGAAACTTTGCAGGGGTATGGAGGATGTTGGAGAGTTATGCAGTTTTACACACGTGCGCGCACACACACACATGTGCTGTAGAAATGTACAGTTTGATCATTATCCCAGTAACTGTGTTGGATTCAGTGGGTTGCACAGGTATAAATGAGGTTTATTTTTGCCCTGTGTTTTGGATGCTCTTGCTTTGGTCCAAGACGTGGTGCTCTGTGAGGTCCAAGTAAATCACCAAAATTCACTATAACTGAACCCATTTTATCAATGGAGTCCAGTTGCTTTGTAAGTGTGTGACTTCTCACCAGTGCAGGTGAACACATTCAATGAGGATTTACTGTGTTGAGTGCGTGATCATCTGGTGGAACAGCTGAACGTTTACAGCAGTTCTCCAGAGCTTAACTAATGAGTGTGTTGGTTTAGTTAGCAACCAATATATTTTGTATTTGATACATCCACTCTAGTGAGCTGGTATCTAGGTGTAAACAAAGTGAGCTTATTTCACCTGTTGTCATTTTTCAGGCGGCTCTCAAAATAAGGTTCTGAGCAGTAATGCAAGTCTCAGTTTCGTAAGGAATTTGAAAGAACAACTCCAGAGAAGTGTAGTGTTTAATCACTGCATCTGATTGCAGAAAAAGAATATGAGAAGGGCGTGAAGTGTACAGAACAGTCTTCAAACAGAAGGGCACAGTTTGTTTCCTAACGATGACAGATGAGAAGGCACAGGACCTTTAGAGACCTATTCAATTTTTCTATAAATTGTTTCTGGCAGATGCTAATTTTGAGAGAGAAAGCAGGTAACTGCAACTTCAGAGTCTGTTGTTTTTAAAGTTACTTACTTCCAAAATGGTTTTGTGACCCCGTTGCACCAGTCAGTCTGATCTGAGGACCAGACGCTGGGTGCTCATGCTGACAGTTTCGTACCTGGGTGGCCGTGCTGGTGTTGCACTGCACGTGGTTCTTTGAGGTTGCATTGCAGAGCTCTTTGCATGGGTATCTTGGGCTATGTCTAGCTCTGTACAGAGGAGATTTGGATGTATCCAGTCCGTAATGCCTCTAAGCCAGCATGATTCTCTTTGCTTCCATTCCTGCTCTCTTTCCTGCTGCTCTGGCTGTGTATTGGTGCTGGGGAGCTGATGAATTCACCTCACTGTAGAGTATTGAAGAAATACATATGATGATAAGGCAAAGGTTTTCCTTTCTAACCCTGACCTTGAGTCATCTGTATTCCGTACTACATACATGAAGAGACTTTTTTTCTTCCACATGCTCATAGTTTTAAATCCTCCATGCATAAAGATTATTGTCCATAAGAATTGATTTTGGGTAGCTGTAACTCACCCACCATTTTTAAATGTTATCTTCCTGGTATTTAGCAACAGTGGAACGGAAATGTACCTGGCATACTTAATTTGCATGTGTTGTTGTTTCTGTGAGATTTGAGACAAATTTACACAGTTGAGGTTCTTTAAAATATTTAGTGGTGTAAGCTGCATGAGAAGATCTTGCAACTATGGCAGTGTTGACTCAGTAATACTGTGGCTAAGCAGCAGCTCTTCATTACTAGAGTAACGAATTTTTGGCATGATGCAGAGCAAGCAGCTGGTGTGGAATAAGGTGCTTAACTGTCACAGAACGATTTAGTATTATGAGTTGACTGTAATAATGAGATGTTGATAGTTTTTTGGGTTTGGACTTTGGAATGAAGAAAGATGTTTTAATGACTACTTGTGTAAAGTACTTGAATCTAGTGGTCCAATGATCAGTAACATATCCCTGATATCATCTCATGTAGAAGATTCATTCACTGCTTTAGTGACTCTGCAAAGTTGTCATTAGGACCTTGCTAAGCACAAAAGTAGGAAGGAATAGGAATATACCTGAGGTTGGTAATTAATACCCTCCCTAGTAAGTTGTTGATTTTCAGCAAGGATGATATGAAGAGTGTTTTCAGCTAACCCTTTAAGAAAAGTCCTTACATGAAATGCTGTCTTTGGCTCATTGAAACCTTTTGAATTGAGCTGGATTTCTGTTCTATGCAAAAGCAAAAAAGATGCTATGAAATGCTTAATTTAATTGGGGAAACAACTTACAGATTTGAATTAAGGGAAAATGTTGGTTGAGACTTGAATTGCAAAAGCACAATCTGGCAGCAATGCTGACTGGACATAAGGTATTCCTCTATGTAGATCCACAGTTATGACAAAACATACTCTTGATTGTTTCCTGCATACAGGACGGGGTGACATTCAGCCCCAGTTGGATAGTGCTTTACAAGATGTCAATGATAAGTACCTGCTGCTTGAAGAAACCGAGAAGCAAGCTGTCAGAAAAGCTCTGATCGAGGAGCGCGGTCGATTCTGTACTTTCATCTCGATGCTGCGGCCTGTGATAGTAAGAGCTCTCCATTTTAAGTTGGTACTATAGACAAATTGGATAAGCAGCCAGTAGCCTCCACAAAGATTAGCTCATTTTATCTCTGAAGTGAATTTTTAGAGCCACAGAGACTAGCCAAAGTTCAACCTGCATCTCTGCCTAGGAAGTGGTGAGAGTTGGGCATTTTTTGTAGGCATTTACAGTAATTCAGCAACTGAAGGCACTGGATACTTTAAAGACGACTAATGGGGAAACAGTGGGCGCAAAGACTTAGGTGGGCTTCAGTTCCTTCTGCATAAGGATTTGAGATATTGCTAATGCAATTTTTTCTACTGCTTTTTTTCTTATCGTTACATTTTAATATAAACCTTCCTTACTCCTACTCCAGTGCTAGGACTGATAAATGTTTCAAGACCTCCCCTGTGCATATAATGACATTATCTGACAGATTGCAGCCTGCTTTCATGCAGTTTTCTGGCAGCTCTTTTCCTCCTACATGACAGCTTTTTCAGTTCATTAAAAAGGTTTAAGTATCTTTTCCTAATCTCAGGTTGTCTGAAGCCCGGCGATGAATTGCTTGTGGCTTTCTCTGAGCATGATACATTTCTGAAGGGCCTTCAGTGTACTGGGAAAGTGTTCCTAATGCTTGTTTACAAAGAGCATCACTCTCAACAGAAAACCATGGTTAGAGAAGTAGGAAGGTGAGGCCTGAACAGGTGGAGGTGAATTGCAGACTGAGGACCTGAATGAAACTGCCACAGCAGCAAAGGGATTACTGTGGTAATTTATGGTGCTGGAATTGTCTGAATTACCTGTTGATGTAGCTTGAGCCAGAGTGAATCATAGAAGTAATGATTATCCTATACCTGTATAGTGCCTTTATCTCAAAGTTTCCAAAAGCTAGCAAAAAGTATGAATTTAGCTCCTGTTTAAGTTTGAGGTTAAAATCCTTAAGATACATTAGTGAGTATACATTGAAGAGTTAAAACTATTCCAAATGTGACAAGAATGACACTCTTTTTCTGGAGATATGACAAAACGAAGGCTGAGATACATCTCATTGATGAGAGAGAGGATTTCTGGGCCTCAAAACTTACAGCAATCTTAAAGGAGGCATAAAACTCTAAATGAATATTTCTAGCTCTTTCATAAGTAGTGATTGCTTAATGGACAAAGAAAAAGCAGCTCCACTGGGCCTTCCTGCAGTCATCAGGAAAAAGGTCATGTATTGTGTTTTGGGTCTGATTTTTAAAACCAAGGCTGTGATTAGCCTTGTTTTTTTGTCTTTTCAGGAAGAAGAAATATCAATGCTGGGAGAAATAACCCATTTACAAACCATATCAGATGACCTGAAAAGTCTTACCATGGATCCACACAAATTGCCATCTTCAAGTGAACAGGTTAGCCTGGAAAATCTTTTTATTTTTAGCTTGTAACTTTTTTGTGTTATGAGAAATATTGCCTACTAGCATTTAGTGGCTTTATGTTACATTCTGTGGATGCAGCAAGGTCATTTTTAACATAAGCAATTCAAAAAATAGATTTTGAAGTACCAGCCAAGGGCTCCTGAACTATTTGGTGAGACCAGTAGCTGTAACACTTTGAAGTATATGAAAGTGCCTGGTTTATGCTGAGGGTATTTGAATGGATGTCGCCTCCTCACCCTGCACTTGAACATCCCTGTCTTTATGTGGTTACAAGATTGCTGGGATTTGATATCTTGGTAGAGTCTAACGTTTGAACATTTTTCCATGCTATCCTTAAAATGCGTAGGAAAATGTGTATCATTAAATGACTCCAGAAAGGACCTTTTACTTCAGCTGTGCTGCGTGAACTTGATTTTCTTGTCATACCTTAAAACCCTTATCAAGACCTAGAAGCATAAAGGAGGGAAGCTCTGCTGTGGGTGAATATTGGATCTTCAATATTTTTTTTAATGTGAGTTTTTAAATGCTAAAGCTATTGCAGTTTTTTAAGAGAAAAAGAAAACCAACAGCCTACAATATGGATAAAATAAATCCAGTTTTCTTTTTTCAGACTTTTCCATTCAAATCTGAACTTTCATTTTGTGATAGCAGTCCTAGTGTTAAAGTATGGTAGTTACTGGAAACCCAGAGATGAGCCTGACTCTCCTCTGTGACATGCACAGTTGAATTCCAGCAGAAAACTGAGACTGGGTCAGTTGGTACCGAAAGTTTGCAGTGGGATGAATGTTGTATGACCAGGAGATGGTTTCTGCTGATAGAAAAAGAAAAAAAAAATTCCATGTCCTTGATGCTGTTGATTATCTTTCATCAGGTAATTTTAGATTTGAAAGGTTCTGATTACAGCTGGTCTTATCAGACTCCTCCATCCTCTCCCAGTACCACCATGTCCAGAAAATCTAGTGTTTGCAGGTAAGTAGACTGGTAATATTTAATTTTAACCTGTATGGGGGCAAAGGGAGTTCAGACTGTGATATGGATTTGTATGCATACTTAAATAACTCTTAATGAAATCAATCCCTCATGGTCTTTATCCATGTAAGTGTGTGACTGGGAATATTAAAAAGGATGGGCATGACTGAACAACTTTTGAACTCAAGACAACTTGATGATGCTTTTGATTCAGTTCTCTTGAATCTGTTTCAGATCAAAGAGCAGACTGTACTGATCTAAGCTCTGAGATTGTTCATTCATAATCTCCTTTCTGTTTTTCATATGATGGCTTTTTAGATTATTCTAAGTAGCTGTTACTAATCAGTAAGTTAAACTGTTTGAAAAGGAAAAACATCCTTGGCAATTACCCTATCAGTCTGGTAGATGGGAATGCTTTTTTGATACAAGTTTCTTTTGACTGTTTAATGCTGTCTAATGCTGTCCTGAAATATGTTGAAACACTGGATTTTGTCTATGCTTTCTCTGTAAAAACTGTTTTCTCTCATAAAACAGTTTATTAGCATGTTGCCCGTGTACCTGGTGTCTACATTTACTCTTTCCTTTTACTGAAAAGGAAAATATCCTACTGTGTATTCTGCTCTAACACCTTCGTAGCTGCTCTCAAATAATTTTTTAGTTTGCTTTATGAATAATGTACTACAAATTCCCTGTGTATGAGCAAAGTTACCTGTAGCATGTCAGAGCAAGTGAACATGACTTTTATGTATCTACTTGTCTCTGCATGCAGATATATATAAAAAAAAAAAAAATTCAATACTTTTATATATATACGTGAAAACATGCATATTTAGAGCAATGAGCACAGGCTTAAAGATGCAATATCCTGAAGCTGTAAAAGAAAATGGCTAAAAACCCATCATCGGTTCCTCTAATCAACCTCATCTTGTGTGGTAAAACCTGTATGGGTACTATTGTGTATGGGTAAAATAAGGCAGAGCTCCTCTTCCTCTGCTGCACTCTGGCTTGTCCATCTTGTGTGTACATGGCATTTGTGAACAGGAGGTGCTGTTCTGGCCCATGTATCTCCTAGAGCCATCCCTTTAGCTAGTCAGCGGACTCCTGCCAGTGAAGATGGGAACCTGCATTCAGATTGATGGATCCTGCTAGTCTTACTTAGCCACCTCAACAGGAAACTCTAACAACTCCCACGTTGTGGTTGGCATGTCATTGCTGTCATTCATTGATACTGGAGATTAAAAATCAATCTCTTTGGTTGAAGTGTTTTTTTTTTTTTTTTAATGGATATTAATTTTGAGTTTTAATTCTCTGATGGTTTTTCTTACTAACTAAAGCTACATAGCCAGAGGTGGGACTTCACTGAGTATGCCATCACATGCTTTTTTTCCTAGTAGAGAGCATTCAAGTGAGCAAAACTTGTCCCAGGTACTTTGAATTACAGGGTTTTGGTAATGCTTTCAAAAATATCACACACTGGCCTGCTGACTGACCCGAACTGCATGTCAAGGTGCAGACTTTTAGATGAACCGTTGATGCCTTCGGACCCTCTGCTAGAGATCCCATTGAAAATTTGGTCCCTGGTGCAATAGGAGAGGAGCTGTCAGCAAACATTTTTTGCACATGCTTTGTAAAGGCTGGAGAGGGCATATAACAATCCCTTCATCCATAACCTAACTTGAACTGCTAGTGGTTACAGAATATGATCATTTGAGTGAATTCAAGGTAAAATGCCATTTTCTGTCTGGTCACAAAGGATACTGCAGCTGCTTACAGTTCTTTACTGATATATATGTGCATATATATATATTTAAATTTATTTTGTCAACATTTTTTCTTTTCCGGTTTATGCTGCCTGTTGCTAGAGACATGTGGAATGTTAATTGTACTGTATATGGGTCTCTCCCCACCCCACCCTTGTGTCTTTTCCTCTCCCCCTTCCTTTCTTTGTTCCTTTTGTCTCTCACAGCAGTCTGAACAGCGTTAACAGTAGTGATTCCCGGTCCAGTGGCTCGCACTCGCACTCACCTAGTTCACACTATCGCTATCGCAGCTCCAATCTGCCTCAGCAGGCACCCATGAGGCTGTCCAGTGTGTCCTCCCATGATTCTGGATTCATGTCCCAGGATGCTTTCCAGTCCAAATCGCCATCCCCTATGCCACCAGAAGCACCTAACCAGGTACGTGCAAGCATGAGAACAAAAACCTGAGCGTGAGCTAGACTCTGTAACTTGGCTCACCTTTCACAAAAGGATATGATGTGGTTTTGGGGTACCTTGGAGTCAGATTAAGCGCTGAGAGTAAGGTTTGTCCCACTGCACTTCCTCCATCTAAAAGTTGGGCCTCTGGTTGGAGCGATTTGTGCTGCTTTTGCAGTTTGCAGTGAAGAAAGGGATGAGTCACTGTCAGGGGACTTGGTTTTTGCTCTGGCCCTGGAGGGAACCTCGATGCCCAGCTGTCAGATGGGTACAGAGGAAAAAGAGTAAGAAATCCCACCCTGCAGGAAGGCGTAAATATTCACTTTACCCACTGAGGTTACCGGTTAATATCCTACACAGATTGCAGGTTGTTAATATCTGATGGCTGTTTATTGTTTAATGGACAACCATCAGTGCCAGAACAGCCTTCTGACAGCCTTGGTATTGCTACTGGGGTGCCCCCAGATGGCCCCCCCTACAGAGGGCCTGGAATGCTTAAAATACCGTTAGCAATATCATATGAGATTGGTTTTGCCATTTTTGATGACATCCCTTTCTGTGGATAGGCTTGCTCTTCTTGACTCTCAGTTGAGCACCTTGCAGAAATAAGGCTTCTGCATCAAAATGAGATATGTTTTTAATTCTTTACAGAACTCATAAGAAATGAGTGCGTAGTCATATAGGAAAATGTCCTGAACCCGGCCAAGTTAAGAGAATTTCACTATAAAGATAAATGAAACTTTTCCAGAGTATTTTTTGGTCTGCAGAAGGAAGTTTCTGCTCTATTTGTGCACAGCATCATTCCTACAAAAACTAGCTGGCCACCTGCAGGCAGAGGCTTGCATGCCTCCCTGACATGTATCTTCTAGCACCTGAATTTTTCTGTTTTTGGGGGTTTTTAACAAATCACAAGGCACCTGCAATATTTTTGAACAAGGCTGAACTGTCATCTCACATTACAAATCCCACTGTAAATCTTAGTTACAAGTGGAAGTGGATCTAATACCCTTGTTTTTGAGTATCACTCATTTTTAATACACCCTAAGGTCACTGGAGAAGATTGTCCTTTAGTTTAATAAATGTAGTAGTACTCCTGTCATGTACTGGGGAGTAGATGGTTGTGTAGCCAGTGATGAATTTAATCCTCCCAATCAGCAAGCAGCTGACAGTTTCAGTGTTAGCAGTCACCAAGTGCCACCTGCATACTTAAGCTACTCCTAGACCACCTTTGACAGTGCACAGACCCTTACTTCTTGCAGAACATTTAGTAAGTAGCACTTTCAGTGAAATTTTTAGGGTATCATCCAAACCAGCACAGGTTCATTTAGGCTTGGAGCATATACTCAAGGGAAGCTCAACAGCTTTTTTTTAATATGTTTACCACTTTCATTTTAATAGAAATGCTTTGTTTTCAAACGAATACATCTTCTGCGCTGTCCCCAGTCTGGACACATCAGCATTATTTTTATAGATGACAACCTGAAGAACTTTGTGCACGCTAATAAAATGAATGTTTTGTTTAGATTGCCTATGGCTAACCTAAGTGAAATGCAAAAAAGTAAATGAGCAATAATAAAGTAAACTGGAATAGTAACAAGGTAAGGAAGTTGACTTTTAAGATACATACATTGGTTATACATGCTAGCATCATCTTTGGTTTTCATAGTATCCACAGCACCTGCATAAAAGGGTGGTAATCTACATGATGGTGCTATGTTTGCAGATGAGGATGTAACTTTGCAATTGCCCTTACCATGGAAAAAACCCAACACCTCTCTTTGCAAGTTCCCCTATTAAACAGGGGTGAGAACTTAGGCCGGTATCAGCTGGCAGAACATCCTGAAAGTCGATGGAGTCACGCTGATCTACACCAGCTAAGTTCATATGCTTTCACTTCATTTTAGAAACTATCCATAAAGTTGCAAACTGATCCAAGCATCACTTGAGCTATTCATGAGCTGTAGAAGGCTGCAGCAGTGTGGCGTTGACTTGACAAGTGTAGTGTGTTGGTATAACAAATAGGTATGTGCTCTGTATGTCTCTAGTTCTGTATACCTTTACGCAGAGGAAAAGGTAACAGATCATTGCCTGGCCGCTTCATCTTTGCTTAAGTGTCTTGCTTTGTATGTTCAGCACTAAGTAAAATGTGTGTGTTGTGCTGACAGATAATTGTGATTGTGAGCTTACTGAGAAGCTGTTCAGTTTACAGCGTTATTTCATGTTGTCTGTCTCTAACCAACTGACAGGTCTTCCTTTTGGTATTATGCTTTTGAGTCTGGGTGGGTGGGAGGAGCAGTGACAGTGGCTGCTGACTGTTTCTAAAACACTGTTGTCATTGTTTCTGGTAGTGACACTGAGAAAGCAGAAAAGCAACTCTGGAATCAGCAAAGGAAATTAAAAGCTGTGTGTCTTTCGCAGGTGGACACTGCTGATGTTTGCTAGCTACATGCTGTGGCATCTGCTAACAGCAATAGTTTTTAAGGCAGCAAAGCCCATTTTCTTTTAATAACGGATTTTAAAAGACGAAGTAGAAGGGGGCCGCATAAAATTCCCAGATTATGGGAATGAGGCTATATGAGCTACGTGAAGATTTTATGCTCTCATCTACATTTTAGACAAAGTGTCACTGAAAATTAAATTGAATTTATTCAAAGTCACAGATAGGGGCATAAAATCTCAAACAAGAAATAAGTAGGGATTTAAACAAGATACAGACTATACCAGAGGAGAGATGACTGGCAAAATGAAGACTGCTTTTTGGACTATAGTTGCTGAGTAATCTTTACAGTTATCACACTCTGCATAAAGATAGGAAAAAGAGCAATTATAAAACCAGACTCTGCCCTTATACTGCTTTAGTGTGATCTATTTTCTGCAGCATTACTGTTAACATCACTGGCAGTAAAAGTGTTAGCCTGTAACAGATAGCTGTACATTCGGAAAGGGCACCGTAAAATGCTTTAATCTTAATTAAGCAAGTGCAGTTGGGTGAAAAGTATCACAGATCTCTTTCTGGAGCTGAGTAGTTTCTCTAAATGCCTGATTTGAGGTCAGCCTTGGTCAGTGTTGCCCTTGGCATATACTGAAGCCACATAAAGCGCTGGGTAGACCTGCTACTGGGAGCATAGAGCAGCACTTGCATGAACATCCAACGTGGTTGGTGCTGCTAAACCTACACATAGCCCTGTGTAGTAGGCAAACTGAGGCCTGGGAGTATGTGTGATGAAGTGGTACACAGTACGGTTATGTTTGTGTTAAGGGGATGACAATAGAAGGATCCACTGGACATGGAGCGAACACGCATGGTGATTTTCATAATGTGGGAGGTGGTTATGGAGTTGGATTTTAGAGGCAGCTTATGAATGGTGAGGGTGAAAGCAAGGGGAGAGAAAGAAGCAGATAAAGAAGGGGGAAAAAAAAACCAAACTGTTCATGTGTTGTCAAACAGCAGAGGACTGAGTCTTTCTTGTTAGAATATTCTGGAAATCGCTTTCCGTAAACAATAAAGTAGAGAGAAACTGGATGTGAATTTGGAAGCTAAAAAGATTCTGCTTTTGAGGAGATTCCATTGCTTGAAATAGCTTGAAGTTAACACAGGGGAAATATATTGTTACAGCTATTCAATTGTTCATGTAAATTGAGAAATGCTCCTAAATTAAACCTTAAAAAAAAAAAAAAAGAAAAAGAAATGCATCTGTCAGTTATCACCAGGTTCTTGTTTTTCCTAAACTTCCTTTTTAAATTAAGTTTCCCGGGGGTTTGTCCCTGACTAGAAAAGAGAGGTGAGTAGAGACGTGTTTCTGGAAGTGAGACAGATTGAGGAGGTGACCTTGAGTTTCTATCCTAAGCTTTTGAAAAGTAACTGACGTGTCTTCATGTGTCTTCTACTGATTGCAGAGGGACATTGGACCAAGCTCTTCATTAGGATTTGGTCTCCTGGGAAAATCTTGCCCAGAAAGCTCTGTCTAGTGTATGAAGAAGAGAAGGGGTTAAGAAAGCTATACTATATTTGAATGGAGAATGTAGCAAACAAAGGATGCAAATAATCCCGGATAACTGCAGTCCTTTTATAGGTTAGTGGGACAGCAGATGAAAAATGTAATCATGCGGTCCAATAGCTCAAAATACAGGGGATTTTTTTGTTTTTTAGTTTTTAATATATCCTTGCTAGAATTCATACATACCACACCAAGCAGCAGGACACTGTCCAAGAACAAGCCATGGAACAATGTCTGAGAGACCAGATACCGTGCTGCATATATATAATGTACCTCTGAGGAACTGGTTGTTACTGTGCAGAGCACAGTTTTAGCTTTCTGCTGATATTGTTAACTTCAGTTAACTTCAAGTTTTTTCTCGGAAGAGGTGGTCTGAGAGCTGAGCAGAACCACCATTATCTCAGCTGTGGAAAAAAAAAAAAAAACCTCCTGGGGTTAAAGTAGCTAAAATGAAAGAACTAATTTTAAAAACCAATCAAATTAAGCAATCATTTTAAAAAGGAATCAGCTAAAATCATCTGGGAGGAAAAAAAAAATTGTCAAATTTCTCACTTCAGGGGATGTGGAGTAGAAATTGCTCAGCCTGGTGTTTGCCTGTGTGTGTGCTCCTCGGGGCACGTGTTTCCTGGTGGGTGTGCATCTAGAACAAGCTCTCAAGTTTGCCTGAGCAGTAACTGTGCAGTTTCTGTTCTCAGCCACGCATGTACTTTCTGCTAAGAAATGAAGGGTGGTCTGTGCTTCCCACACCCAGATCCTCTCAGCCATTCAAGAGTGTTTCTGCAGTCCGATCCAGGCAGCCTTTTGCCTCCAACCACTCTCTTCTTCTTTACAGTTTTCCTTCAGGACCTCGGTATTCTTCTGTCTCCATCATTTTCTCAATCCTTTTTTAGCAAGACCTGAGGCACCCCTTCCTGTGTCATGTGAATTTCTCAAGACAAGGAGACCCTGTTTCCCTACCATCACGTCTTACATTTCCTTCAGCTACCAAGATGTTTTCCCCGTGGTATCTTCGCTCATCCTGTTTCTGACTTTGCCTGTTGAAAGTGGCCACACTGAGTTTGGTGTGAGAGTCTTTCTTTCATCTTTCTTTCACCTTGGAGTCGCTTTATTGCAAAAAGAAGTTCGCCATTTCCAGTCTTTTTTCCCCCATGCGTCATGTAAATTGAAGAAATCTTTGCATCTTCAGAATTTGTCTTTCCATCTACTGGCTACCTGCAGCTCTGTTGCTAATAAACCCCATTTATGACCCGTTTTTACCACTGCTTGATACAATCTCTTGAAACTTGTGCCTAGTAAACAAGAATTGTCTCTTGGATGTAAACTCCAAATTCTCACTCATCATCAGTGGGTCATCTGTGGAAACCAAGGTGGCATGACACAGTACTTGGAACTCAGATCTTTCACTGTCTGTACGGTCATGTGCAGAGTACTCAGACTCGAGGGTCTTTCAGCGGTTCTTTTGGGTCATAAGCATGAGGTTTCAGAAAGCATTTTCTGAAATTACATTCCTATCTTTATTTTTTCCTGACCCAAGTGTAATGCTACTGTGAGTGTTCTCATGGTGAGTGTTCTCAGACATTCTCTTTTGCTGAGCAACCTAGAACAGGCAGAACTTGGAGGTTTATTGTAAAAACTGATTTTAAGGATAGAAAAAATAGGCTTATGTCCATTTAGTGTACTGTGGTTATGTCTGATGGCAGTCACCTGCAGCTGATGTTATGTCAGCATTCTTATTTTCAGGGATATTTCTCTTGTAAAAGGAGTTGCTTTAAATCAAAAATGTGACAAGTTACACAAAGCGGCAAGCCACTGCATCATTGAGTATCCCACAGGATACTTTTCACTTTTCTCCTTAAGAGCTACATACCATTTGTTGTAGCTGCTTCTGATCTTACGTTCATCACAAACCTTTGGGATGAACTCTTGAGATGAAAGGGCATCATACTGCCCTTTGAATACAAGCCTTGTTAGCAGAGCTTACAAGCACCCTAAGCACATTTGCCAGGCCACATGCAGATCTGATCTGATGCCAGCATAAGATGCGATGTGTGTTATTCCTATAAAATAATCCACTGTATTACATGCTTTTTGTTTGTTTGTTTTTTCTTTTCTTTTTTTTTTAACAGCCTTTGCAAAGTTTTACAGCACTTACTTAAATCCGCAGTTTGCTAATAATTTCAAGATGCTGATATTGTATTGGCTTCTCAACAGCCCCAGTGGTGTTCACCAAAATCACAACAGTAGTGTCCCATCTTGGGAGATCAGCGTCTGCTTTTACGTAGGCAATTAGCTGTACATTCTTTATATGTAGTTTCTAGTGAGCAGTCAGACAACTTCTGGGTATTAGCAGTAATAATTCCTCTGCCATATCTCTTACCGTGCTGTTGTTTTATTGCAGACTCACTCACCCCATGATCTCATCTAAGGTTCACTGGTGAAATTGTATTTCAGATGAGATTTCCTTCCCTCTCCTAAATGTTATTCCTTGAAAAGTGGGGCTTTGCTACACAAACTTGTGCACAGGAGCGCATTTCTGGAAATCCTAGCCATTTTCTCTGTTGTCATAAAATAAAATACCGGGGATATCCTTTGATAGACTTGCTTCACAGGTCTTGGACTACAAAAAGATGAATGATTCTTGCTATTGTTGAATTTCCAGTGAACAGAGCTCAGTACTGTCCTGACATCTTTGCCGGTGTCCTTGACCATTTCAAAGGCCTTGGTTGGACCTGCATGCACACCCCTACTGAGAGTGACACTGCTGTCAATGGGGAGATGTGCAAGATCATTGTAGCTGGAAAAATGGTCCACATGGTTGTTCACCTTGGAGTCAGGCCTGTCTGTAGGTGAATTAGGTGCTTTTGCAGAGGTCTTATAGCAGTGAATGTACATAAAGGCATGCCCTGAAAAGTGGAAGAGAAGTTCCTTGCTAGGAGCTAAGTGTTTGAGCTGTTTGTTGGACATTCAGTGTCCTGCATTTTCCTTCCTTCTTTGTCCAAGCCCCTGATATTTTCTATCTCTGCTGTTAAGAGGAAGCGACTGGCAAGCACATGCCACCATTTATGCACTCAGCAGGGTACATGCACCCTCATAGTGACTGCTGGGCAGAAAAGTTTGAGTCAGTGCTTTGGGTGTATGCATACTCCCCACAGAGGCACATGCATACAGACTTTGGAAACCTCCAGTTTTGGTAAGTATCGCTTCTTTCTCTGTTCCATAATATTTGAACTCAGATGAGCTTTTCACAAGCACTATTGCAGGTCGGAATATCCGAGAACTTGTGAATGTAAGTGATATTTGCTGCTTCATGTTTTAAATCTAAACTTTATGTCTTTGAAATATTGATGATCTGCTTTTCTGTATGAATCAGTTGTCTTGGTACATTGCATGTTGGGACCATAGGTCTCCTCAGCTTCTTGCTCTGACAGCTAACAGAATTGAGACGCTGAGATTGCAATGAGGAGTTGAGATCAATCCCTCGATTCCCTCATTCTCAAGCAGCGTGGCAAGTTCTCGCACTAAGCAATTGGCTTGTTTTGTTGTAGATTTCCTGAACATTAGCAATGGTTTTGAGCAGTTTCTAATTGTTTTTTAAACCCTAACCCTCTGCTTCTCTCATCCTTCCCTTTCTCCTGTGTGTGTCTTTGTGTATGTGCTTTTTGTCTTTTTTTTTGTTTGTATTTTTTTCTTTTTGGTGGCTTGTGTATCCTTTCCCTGCGTTGCGGTGCTGTTTTACGCTGCAGAATTCGTCCAGCTCTGCCTCTTCAGAAGCCTCTGAAACCTGCCAGTCAGTGAGCGAGTGCAGTTCCCCCACCTCAGTCAGCTCAGGCTCCACCATGGGGGCTTGGGCCTCCACAGATAAGGTGAAAAACTTAATCTCAAAGACATACAAACGTACTAGCTTGTTATCCAAACCCAGCAACTTAAGGACAAAAAATGCACGTGGGATACAGCCAGGATTCCTCCCTCGGAAGATGAGAATAGGAACTGTTGCACACTCCCTTAAAAGTGAATCTGTCTGAATGAACCATAGCAACACTTGCCTTTAAACTAGCTGCTAGAGGAAAGCTACAAATTGGCTATTTTACAGAATAATTTTCTAAGAAAATCTCATTGTCCACCTTTTTTACTCAGAGACTGTGGAATGCTGCCTAAACCCAGCTGGTTGCCTGACAAAGAGCATCTTGGCCAGGTTTTACTGTTTGTGGCTTCTCCTCTCTCTCCCATTAGATAGCATGCATTACACCAAGCAACTGGGGAGTATTTTTGAACAAAACGAAAAGGAAAACAAAACACAGTGCCAGAACATGGTTGGAATAAATTATGGGGGATACACTGTGAATTGGGGGAGGAAGTGACAGCGGTATCCATTCTCATCTGGTAAATCCTTGCTGTTGGGTTTTTTCTTTTTTTTTTCTTCCATATCATCACACAGCCAGAACATGTCATTTTTGAAGGCTGTATGCTTTTCCTCTCTGTCCAGCTACATAGAATAAATGCCACCAATGCAGACGCCTCCAGTATTGGAAATGTTTTGTTTCTATGTCTGCAGGCTAACTAAATTGCCAAGGCTTTTCACAGTGTGCCACTGTAATGGACAGAAGGCAAAGCTGCTGAGCCTGGAGACAATGACTGCTAGATTGATGTCTGAAATTTGTTATACCCAATAACAATTTTCAAGCAATCTCACTTCTGAATGAAGCGTTGTATCAATTTTCTGTTGTTTATTTGCAGCAAAGCTAAGATTTTCTTTTTTGGTTTTAAGATGCAGAAGTTTTCTCCCTAGAGCATCAGAGTCGCAGTGTATTTTCATATTCATTCTGTTTATATTAATTTCTCTGTTTTTGTTTGTTTATTTGTTTCGTTTCCAGTTGTCTAATGGGTTTTATCACTGTAGTTTATCAAGTGACCCATCCGTAGCTTCAGTTGGTGCAGGTCCTTTCCCTCATTTCCCGCCTGTCTCCCGCGCGTGGACTCGGGCTCCCTCAGCCCTCCTTCCAGACTACGTTCATTATTACACCATTGGGCCAGGCATGTTACCATCATCTAAGATCCCTAGCTGGAAGGTTTGTGTTCCTTTTGTTGTGGCAGTCCTCACCTCTTCATACCAAGTGTGCGCACGGCGGTTGTTGCTACCTTTCAATCCGTGTAATTACTTGTTGATTTAATCTGTTGAATATCTTTCTGAATGGGCACTGCATGGTGATAATCAGAGAACCGAAATCCAGTAGTGAATGTTTCTGAATGACCTTGTCTACTCTGACACTTCACTAAAACATATTAAAGCTGATGACACCTAGGTAAGAAGGAGTAGTTTAACTCTGGATCAAATGTGACATTGTTGAAAGCACTCTGGGCTCTGTTCAGTGAGAAGAGAGCTTGTTGAGCATCCTCAAAGCTCTCACTTGAGCAGGGAAGTGCAGGCTTGGCATCCAGCTTGCCTAGTGAAATCACTCGTTGAACAACATGATGTTCTCACTGCAGCTGCTGTCCTTTGCTCCCACCTTGGCCAGAGGCAGACATGCTCTTGTCGATCTAGCTGGAGTGGTTTAAGAAGTTGCTGGGGTTCACTTGGTGGCAAGCAATGGTTGAAGCTATCCTAGCTTTACTGCCAGAGACTGAAAGTGCTACCACAGCTTGTTTTGTTGTCTCAGGTGAGGCCATAAAATATGTCAGAGTGCATTAACTTCTTTCAGTTGCTCCAGCTGGATCTGCAAGGATCTTCCTCTGCATCAAAACATCTCTGCTCTGCCAGAGCCTTGACTCTCTTCCCTGCCAGGCGATTCCCCTGGGGAGGCTCTGCCCCTGTAGCAAGGGGAGGTCTCCTGTCTGTTGTCCTGAAGCTTCACAGGGCTGTTACACAACTGATAGTAGCTGCACAGGTCTTAG
This sequence comes from Chauna torquata, assembly GCA_013399475.1. NCBI lineage: Eukaryota > Metazoa > Chordata > Aves > Anseriformes > Anhimidae > Chauna > Chauna torquata. Next base: position 231,306 of record VXAL01014046.1, on the reverse strand, counting down.
ATGCCTGTGGATGGTTATGTGTTACTGCATGTGCACTCTGGGACCTTCTTATATGTGTAAATTGAGGTACCTTGTTACAGACCCCCTAATCTCTCTCTCCAGCAGTCGGAGACTGAGACACATGCACAGGGTGGCCACAGTGATCTTGGGGCTTCAGTGTCTTTAGTTGTGTCTATGCTAGAAGCACTTCGCCAATACAGTTTACAGCAAAATGCTTACAGCAAAGACACAGCTGTTCAGGCAAAGCAGAGTTTCATATGGGCGAATAGAACTGAAATACCTGTCTGCACAAGGGCCTTCTGTCAGAACAGCTGGCTTGTGCTTCTTGTGCCTTTGACCGAGACACATCAGTAAAAATCTGTAGTATGGTCTTGCCTGTCATTAATTATTTAATCAGAAGCCTTATGGAGGCTGATCAGCAGCCAGCTGTGGCCAGTGGTGGGTGTGTGGCCAGTTCTGTCCCACAAGCTGTTTCTTCTGGTTTTATTTTTAAAGCAGCCATTGTGCTAGTGAGGGAAGGCTCTGTTAGGACTGGGGCTGCCCCTTTAGCAGATGTCATCTGGGGAGTTGCTGCTTAGCACTGATTCTGCGTCCCAGCACAGGTCACTGATGAATCCTGCTCGTTGTGTACAACATGTAGTTTCTGGACACCCTCAGGTCTTTGCTTAGTAGAGCCCTGAGTGAATATAGTCCTCGTGGCCTAGTCTTTCTTCAGTACAGATCTTTATTGTGAACTAGAATTCAGCTAGTAAGTAAACTGAGAGATTGCTTAATGTCTGATGTGTATAAAAAAAATCTGTTTAAGCCTAATTTTTCAGAAGTGTAGACGTGTAAGAACACATAATATTAGAACTTGTGTACGTCTAGCTTTGCTGATTGGACGTTTATGTATATTTTGTGTTGTGTGCCAGTGACTTTTGCATTTGAATTTCTGAAAATATAGGCTTTAACACAGTGGAATTTCATTTAGAGAAAACTATAATGTTAAAATGTTAAATATCTTCATAGAAGAAAACTTAGGTAGAATAGGAAATTTAGATTCCCTTTAATAAAGGAGGTGGGTTTTATAAGTGAAGATTTTTAATATCCTCAAAATCAATTAATTTATGGCCTTAGTCAGAAAGGCACGTCCAGTTTGATATATAATCTGTTGCATTAAAATTGTCCTTTTGCACAGTTATGCTTGTGATTAAAGCACAGTTACTAACAAAAGCTATCACTAACAAGCATGTTTCCTTAGGACTGGGCCAAACCAGGCCCATATGATCAGCCAATGGTGAACACATTGCAACGTCGCAAAGAAAAGCGCGAACCAGATCTCAATGGAGGAGCTCATAGTGGACCACCTGTGCCACCCGAGGAGGCCCAGAGACCTCGGAGCATGACGGTGTCGGCTGCCACAAGGGTGAAGCTCTAATTTTGAATATGCTATTTGGTGCAAAGGAAATGGATGCACTAGTTCCTGCCAGTACTTCATTGACATGCTTTTTCTTGGCACATATTATCCAGCAAGCAGGACTGGTGTGGTGGTGATGGAAGTCGCATGGGCATGACAGAATACGCCATTGGGCTATTGGCATTTGTAGAGCAATGCCATCCAAAGAAGCACCTGTTTCTAAGCCCAAGTGAATGGTTGGACACGATCCTGTTGGGTTGCAATGGTGACAAGCTCTGCTTGGGAGAAGGGACAGCTAAAAGCTGGTAAAGATTGACCAAGCCTCCTGTATGTAATGAGCCTCCTTTCTGTGTGTAACCAGCAGGGTGAGGAGATGGAGTCCTGCGAGGAGCTGGCACTCGCTCTGACAAGAGGTCTGCAGCTTGACACCCAGAGGAGCAGTCGGGATTCCTTGCAGTGCTCCAGTGGTTACAGCACCCAGACAACAACTCCGTGCTGTTCAGAGGACACGATCCCATCTCAAGGTACCCAGTCCTGAACTAACATGCCATCCAAGAGCTGTTCTTTTTCAGAGCATCGTACATTCACCCCTCAGCACTGAGGAGCTGTATTCCAGCAGCTATCATTGGCTTTGTAGTCAGCTGGGGGGAAGGGGGTGAACATTCCTGATATGAGTAGAGGCTGAGCGAGCTGGGACTGTTCAGCCTGGAGAAGAGAATGCTCAGGGGGGATCTGATCAATGTGTATAAGTTTCTGAAGGGAGGGTGTCAAGAGAACGGGGTCAGACTCTTCTCAGCGGTGTCCAGAGATAGGATGAGAGGCAACAGGCACAAACTGGAACACAGGGAGTTCCGTCTGAACATGAGGAAAAACTTCTTTACTGTGAGGGTGACTGAGCACTGGAATAGGCTGCCCAGAGAAGTTGTAGAGTCTCCTTTCCTGGAGACACTTAAAAGCCGTCTGGACACAATCCTGGGTAATGTGCTCCAGGGGCTCAGCTTGAGCAGGGAGGTTTGACTTGAACTCCAGAGTCCATTCCAACCTTAATCATTCTGTGACTGCTGTTGTGAAGTTTTTTCTAGCCTGGAATGCAGCCTGGATTTATTAAATAGAAGCCTGGATTTCTGCATAGTGTGCTGAACACTTGTATTTTCTTGTACATTACTAGAACAAATTTAAGGATGCTACCAAGATAAAGTTTTAAAGAAGGTGCTGGATTTATGTTTAATGAGTTAAGTGGAATGATGCTGATTTTACATCATACATGTCTAATGGAAGTATCCTTTCTGAGCTGTTGTCTTAGCAAAATTGTACTTGTGAGCTTTGCTTTCTTGTTCCTGATTCTGTTCTCAGTTTCCTTTTGTGACTTTTATTCCCTACTTGAACAAATTGTTGTAGCTGGAAAAAGAATTCATTGGAGACCTTAACTTGGGCATACCTGGGAAGTTGCAATAAGGTGTTGGGTTTAGTGCCATTTCAGACCCAGCAGCAAGCTGAGAGGGCCTAAGTTTGGTATTTATAGTTCAGCAACCATGTTGTTTGCTCAGCTGAGATCAGTCATGCTGTGCAATCACAAGAGGCAGTAGGGCTTGTAGAGGGCCTAGCTTGGCTCAGCATTTTCTTGGAAAGGAAGGAACCTGATGCAATTATTGAAGCTTAGTTTGAGTTTTCAGAGCTGACAGCTGGGATTTACTTTGTTTGCAAAATAATCAAATTTGCTGCTGATATCACTGGTACACAGTCCCCTGAGCCCCACATTGCCTATTCTAAAGTACACTTTTTAGTCACTGACTGTTTCAAGTATTTGTATCTGCAACTGGTAGCATATGGCTTGTAGGATGCCAGTTTGGGTATCTTAATGTTGGCAACAAACACTGAGTCTTCGTTACTTAATTAGTTCTTTTTAGAGAAGGTACTGAATGTGTACAGTTCTCATTCTCTTTAATGAGAGATGTGGGCATTCTGCAGATGTAGGGTTGGTCTGCTGTAGTGCCTGGCCCCAGCCACACAGTATGAGAATTCTCTTAAGAAACCTCTCTTAATTGGTATTGATCTCCAGGCTTTTTTGGTTATATGTACATCCACGTACTCTAGGCTTAATGACGTGGCTCAGCTGCCTTCTCCAGTTTGTTCCTAACGGTGTCATTTGGCATCAGTTTCAGATTACGATTATTTCTCTGTGAGTGGTGACCAGGAGGCAGAACAACAAGAGTTTGACAAATCTTCCACCATCCCAAGAAACAGCGACATTAGCCAGTCCTATCGCAGAATGTTTCAGACCAAGCGTCCTGCTTCCACTGCAGGTCTGCCAACCACGCTTGGACCGGTCATTGTCACCCCCGGCGTTGCCACCATCAGACGGACCCCTTCCACCAAGCCTTCAGTCAGACGTGGTACCATAGGGGCAGGTCCGATTCCGATCAAGACGCCAGTGATTCCTGTCAAAACACCAACTGTCCCCGATATCCCAGGGGGGCTGCCCGGCACCCTCGCTGGGACTGAAGAATGTCCTGAGCAAAGTCCTGAGTCTCCAGCAGCAGGAGATGGTGGGCAAAGTGTCACCAGCATGCCCTCTTCCTCATGGAGCGGACAAGCATCTGTCAACCCTCCACCATCAAGCCAGAAACTGAGTGCTGCTGATGAGCAGAGGCAAGCAGTTCCTGAGAGCGAGGGGGAAGAAAGCGACCGGGATGGTGTGAGCGCCCTCACACCCACAGGCCAGCTGGAGCTCGATCCTGGAGACCTAAGTCCGGGGGACGTGCCACAAGGTGAGGATATGCTGAACGCCATTCGGCGTGGTGTCAAACTGAAGAAGACGACCACGAATGATCGCTCAGCACCTCGTATTTCCTAGGAGCGAAAAAGCTGCCAGAGTACTAGCCGCCGAGAAGGAACTGTGAGGAAACTAATTTGTCTCTATCCATTCCAATCTGTAATCAATGAATTTTTTAAGATGCTCGGTAACAGACAGTCTGAAAGTACTCCAAAAGAGAAAACAAGGTGAAAGAGCGTAGTAAGACATAATCTTCACTGGTGTTTTAATTTGTAAATATCAATGATTTTGTTTCTGCATTTTTTTGATCTAAGTTACACTTTTAATTTTTTCTGAAGGTGCCAAATCCCATTTACCTTTTTTATAACTCTTTGTAAAGTTTTAAATCATAGGAGAAAAAAATGTTGAGTAGTTAACTTCAGCAAAGGGATTTAATGAAAATTTGGCTTTTTTGCAAGCTTTTGTAGAGCGCCTTGTAATAGTGAGGTTAAAAAAAAAAAAAGGGACTTATTTTAAAGTTTAAGTCAAGCAGTAAGGAATAGATCCTCATTTAAGTATTAAAAAAGAAAATTTGAAAAGCAGGAATAAAAATTGACAATAAAAGCAATATATAATGCAAGGAAGAAACCTGCAGTTGGTAGAGTTATTTGGGGGTAGTGGGGGGAGGGAGGTGCCACCAAAATAGCAGATGCTGTTGCACAAAAGTAGCCTAGTAGGGGTAATTACTAGTAGCTTCATGGTAAATGCATCAGAATAAGCCATATTGGATTGCAGTGTTTTGTTTCTGTAGGGTGTTTTAAAGACTGGGTTTTTTCCACATTTCTTTTTGACTGCACAGCAACAACTCTCAGTCACATGCATGCAGCCTTAACTGTGTAGGCTTGGTTCTTCCACCTTCACTTTCTGTTCCACTCATCCTTTCACTGAATACAAACAAGGACGACAGGCTTAAGGCAGTTATAAATGTGAAAACATTTTTAAAATGCAGGCAGGGAGTTCTTAGATATTATCAAAATGCCTTTTTCTGACTGTGCCCAGCAGGCTGGGCACCTTGGAAAGCCCAAATATTTTGAGAAAACACTTAACAATTTGACAGGTGTAACCAGCTTGTGATCTAATGCATTCTAACTGCGAATGTTTCTTTCCAATACAGGGGCTTGTTTTTCTTAACTTCTTTTAAATGGCAGTTGATTGGCTTTTCTTAAATACCGAAAATAAGAGGGTGATGGGTGGGGGGTGGGGAGATACACTGTTTTTTATTTGATAATATTGGGAGTCTGACCACTATATTCTCTTTTTTTGTACTTAGTCATGTTTTTTGGAACGCTGTTGATAGAATTATTAAGAGTTGGATTTTTTCCTTAAAGTAAAAGTAAGTTATTGCTGCAATACCCATTTTCTAAAGCTGATAGAAATATGCAGACCCCGGGGCACTACAGGTGCTCTGATCAGACAGTCCAGAAGGATGCAGTCTGCCCACCCACAGCAGACCCACACACGTGGATGGATGCCAGACTTGTACATCTGGGATTGTCGAAACATGCACCAAATAACACATACAAGGGGCTAGTTTCCACCAAATACTCTGCAGATTTCTGTTGGCTCTAGACTTACCCACATAACCTCTTATGCTTTAATACATAACTGCATTGGATGTGAAACTTCTAGTAACTGTGTAGTCACTGTGTTCTATATAACATTTTACACTGCTGTGGTTGCTAACCTTTTTTTTTGTTATGGCTTAAAAGCAAAAAAAAAAAAAAAAGGAAAAAAAAGAAAAAAGGCATGATTCTTAGAAAATATTAAACCTTCCTTTCTTTGAAAAACAAGCTCCTTATTACAGAATATAATAAACAGTAGTGCCTGTGGTGTAGCCCACCAATCTTGATACAGTAGCTGATGCATTGTGCAAATGAGGCTTTGAGATGGTTTTTGCATAAACAAAAACTGCTAGGAGATAATCTCAATAGTTAAAAGTGTTATTTAAACCTTTGAAATAAATGGATGTAACTGTACCCAAGTACAGCTTTTCACTTGTTTAGTTCTTAAACGTTAGTATAATCAGTAAAATTTAATATAAAATGTTGCCAAATTCAATGTAGAAAGAATGTGACAAAACACTTTGGATAGTTCTATTGTTTGTGTTTTTGCATATTGTAAAAGCAGTGTCACAGCTAAAAAATGAAATGTTTCTAATGGTAAATTATTGTGGTTTAGTTGCTAGTTTGTACTGAGAGTTGACCTCTCCCTGTGCAGTTTTTTGTTCTAAACTGGTATAAATAATTGCTGTAAGTGTGTCTCCCTTCTACATTGTAATGATTGCTTAAGCCTATGTTATAAATAAAGAACTGCTGGAAAACTTCTGTATTTCGGTTCTTAAAGACTTTCTGCTTCTAGAGCTTTGGATATCAATGTTTCGTTCATCAGACTTCTAAGGATGATGCAGATTCCACCTGAACTCTAAGTGCGTGTTACAGAAACAAGAGACAGTTAAAAATAAGTAAAACTGTGTATAGTTACGTTTTACTGATGTGTACTGGAAGGGTAGTAACAGAGTGAAGGTGCAGTGCTAACAATGGAAATTCCCATTAAATAGAAACTGATTACATTTCTCTGTCCCTTGTTGTTGTTATCTGGCCAGGAAGCACTGATAACTCGACATGTTTGTGCCTCTGCTTCAGCACCAGACCCACAGTCCTTCTGCCTCTTGTGGTTTAACCCGGCAGGCAGCTGAGCACCACACAGCTGCTCGCTCTCCCCAGGTGGGATGGGGAGAGAATCAGAAAGGTAAAAGTGTGAGAACTCAGGGGGTGAGATAAAGACAGTTTACCAGGTGAAGCAGAAGCCAGATGCACAAGCAAAGCAAAACCAGGAATTCACTCACTGCTTCCCACGGGCAGGCAGGTGCTCAGCCACTGCCAGGAAAGCAGGGCTCGTCACGCGTAACGGCTTCTTGGGAAGACAAACGCCATCACTCCCAACGTCCCCGCTTCCTCCTTCTTTCCCCCAGCTTTTATTGCTGAGCATGACACCACATGGTGTGGGGTGTCCCTTTGGTCAGTCTGGGCCAGCTGTCCTGGCTGTGTCCCCTCCCAGCTCCCTGTGCACCCCCAGCCCCCTCGCTGGCAGGGCAGCAGGAGAAGCTGAAAAGTCCTTGACTCTAAGTCCTGCGCTGCAGCAACTAAAACATCAATGCATTATCACCACTATTTCCATCAAAAATCCAAAACACAGCATTGTGTGAGCCTCTGTGAAGAAAATGAACTCTATCCCAGCCAAAACCATGACACTGCCAGAGGAGGAAAATTGCTGCTGTCAACTCTGCACATGCTTACAGCCAGAATTTATCAAGCACAGCACAAGCACTATCTCCCACACGCATCTGAGTGANCCCCCCCCCCAACGGAGGTGTGGGAGACTTTTTTTTTTTTTTTTTTTTTTTTTTTTTTTGTTCAGCCTTCTCAGGAACAAATGTAGAGAGGGAGGCCATTGTTCCCACTTGCAGCTACCATGCAACAGCCTAATTTATTTCCTTGCTACTGTGACATTCATTTTTGTCCTGAGATTTCCATTTGTCATAAAGGCATTAACAGAAAAGGTGCTTTTCCTGTTGTGGAAAGGATTATAGCTTCATTCCCTGTTTCTGTGTGGCTGTATCTCATGTACTGCTTGGCCAGGCTTAGTCTTTAAAGCATATCCCTGCTGTTTCTACAGCATGATTCACTTGCATCTATGTGTGCAAAATGTTTACTTTTGGTTTTGGTTTTTTTTTTTTGTTTGGTTGTTTCTAATGCTGGCATATGGAGTAGCCATCTTGTTAGGGAATGGCTGTCAGACCTGCTCAGGTGTTTGGAAAAGTCAGGAGGGACTTCTTGTTCCTTTTTATAGCCACAACAGAAAAAAGTGGTTGGTTGGCTGACTAGGAGAGAGAGTGCAAAATCACACAATTAAAAAAGTATTTGTATAATTTCTGAATATAGTTAGTAGAAGAACAAAGCGTAGGAATAGGATTTTGGGGACAGTGAGGCACAGGAAAAGGGGCCAGGTTTTTTGGAAGCTGACATTTGTCCAAATAGAAGTTAAACTGTATATGTGTCTGCTGACTGCTTTGTTCTACCCCCACGATGGTGTGGAACACGTGGGCACCAAAGCTGCCTGTACCACCAGCTCATACCCACTTACAGCTACAGGGCTGAGCTGAGCACTGAGGGAGACGGCAATGTGGGGTAGGGCAGGTGCGCTGGGTTTTGCCCTGTGATTTTGTATTTCCCCATGAATTTTGCCTGGATATGTATCTGGCTTTTCATAAAGCAGATCAGCATTTGTAATTTAGGTAAGTGCAATTCTGGTATAGCAGACCCTGTGTTAGAAACACATAACCTTGGAACGCTTACTGTGTACAAACACCCCCACCAACATCCGAGCAGGGAGAGGAAATAGCTCCATGCTGAATAGGTAAACAGGCTAGAGGTGAGGGATATGCTGAGCAGCAGTATTGAAAAAGTATAGCTGCAGTTTCCACTCTTCAATTCTATTAATGCCTTTGGACTAATGGAGGGTAGTGAATAGATCCAGCTTCCTGGTAAGACAAACATTTAGCAGTGGAATATGAAGGCAATTTAAAAAAAGAAAAAACCTCAAGCACATTTTAGCATGTAGGCATACTGAAGATGACTATGTAAAACTTCTAAGAATTAGCCAGATTAAATCCTTCCCCCCCAAATACCTAAGCTGAAGACATTTAGTCCTTAAACCAGCTGAAATTAGGCTTACATTCTTCCTCTGGGAAGATGAGTTTTATGTGGCCACTTTTTTCAGTCTCAGGAGTTGAGTTTTCCAACTCTCACTGTGAAAGCTGCAAAATAAGCTGCAGTAAGTGTTCAACTTTCTAAAACTCTGGTGTTAGTATCCCATTAGATACTAAGACTTCTTTACCAACTGGTCAATGCTCTCTGACACTTTAGGTATATAGCATAGATGTTAACAGTCATCTATGCTACATCACACAAACTGGAAATGTAGGAGAACAGTGCAACAAAAAAAAAAAAAACACCTTCTGTTTCACTTGGCTTTATTTTGCATTACAGCAACATATGTTCACTGGCATACCTACTGCCTACAGAAGATACTTCAATTCGTGCACGAAACAATGCTTTTACATAGGAATTTCACGGGGTCTTGTTACATACTGCCACCACAGTGGTGGCAGATGCCCTTCCTTACGAGCAGGAGGAAGAGCTTCAGTTTTTGGACCATCAGCTGGAGTTTCTTCTTCTAACTGCTTGACCTAGAACACAAGACAAACAAGTTGCTTTAGTGCAGATAAACACATTTCGACATTGTGGTTTTCAGCACTCTGGCAGCAAGTGAAACTGACTCCCATTTCAGAAGGAAAGTAGCAGCAATGCCTTTGGTTGACACACAGGTTCCATGTTTCTCACTATTCATTTACAAACTCAGTAATCACTGCAGACTCACACTGCCTACTTAAGAAGGACTTTTTAAAGAGTGAAAAGTGGTTTACAAGAGAATTTTTCACTTAAAAGGTTATTTCCTCATAATTCATGCCTACCATTGCTAAGTAAACCGCATTCTCTCACTGCTCTGAAAACCAGTAGTTAATTACAGGTCCTAACAAAGCTTCCATGCGAGTCAGTAGGAGAATTCTATTTGTGCATGCCCCCAACAGCCCTTTAGATATCATCAATAAATGTTACTTGAAGCAGCATAAGTCCTGGCTGCCATTCGTTAAATCTGATAAAAGTGCCATATTACATACAATTCAACTATTTCTCTACAGCCAAATTAAAAAATTGTTCTAAGATCAACTTTTTCCAACTGAAGCTCAATTAAGTTGACCAGAAATTAATCTGGATTCCCAAATGATGAAAACTGTGGTAAATAATTTTCAAAGGTGCATCCAGAACACGTTCAGAGCTTCCCAACAGCAGAAGAGGAACTGTGTGGTCATTCATCTCTCCTCATCCCACTCTAAAATTACCTTTAGTAGAACAGCTACAACAGCCCTGCACTAACTGAAACATGGCTGCAGGTTCAGCTTGAACCTCAAATTCCCCTTGAGGCCTTTAAGAAGCTGTAAGTCTGAGATCTGCGTACCCATTTTAAGTCAAGCGAGCATTTCACACTGAAAAGTGTTCTAACAAAGCAGAGTCTAAGACTACAGCAGGCATTCAACATTCTCACTTAAAATATTTTCCAAGAACACAGCTAAATGTCACACAAAATGCTTGCTAAAGAAGCTTCACCTTGCATTGAGCGAGCACTGACCTCTTTATCCCAGCTTTCCTGCTGCAGCTTCTTCCATTGTGCTCTCTTGGCAAAGTAATCAGGATACATTGCCTTCTCAGAAGGATGCCAGTAATCCAAGCACCATTCAGGAATCTGTTAAAAAACAACAACAAAACAAGTTTTATTGTATATTAAAAAAAACAATATGTAAAATTTATATAGACACACAAGAGAACTAAACATGCTCATTAAAGCTGTTATTAAAATGGATAAATACCCTATGAAATAGAGTACTACATAAAAACACCATTTAAGAGCTACCTACTGTTAGTCACAAGGCACCACACAGCAGAGGGCAGTGCTTTTAGTCTGTTTCACAGATTCTCCTAAGTCACAGGAGGAAGTCACAGTGTCTCATCTAAATCACAGCATCCCCGAGACAGACCCCAGGTCACCTCAGTTTACTCTAAAGCTCCTAAAATAATTCCATCTAGCATAAAAGATGTCATTTCTTCCCCTCCTACCCCAAAGGCAGCAGGTTAGAGATCCTTTTCTGCAACTACTAATTTGTTTGACAGACAGCTTAACAGCTCACTTCTGCTTATCTACAACTATTCAAAAAATCAGCAGCCTTTGAGATCTTGATTATGGTACAACCTCTAGAGGATTGGACCAGCTCTGGATGGATGTCCAATCAATAATAAAAACAGAATTTAAAATTTTGCAGCAGCATATTGGTTTGTGCAGTTTGGAGAAAAAGAGGCCAAGAGGCAGACTCATTGCTCTCTATAGCTTCCTGAGGAGGGGAAGCGCTGGTCTCTTCTCCCTGGTAACCAATGTCAGGACACACAGGAACAGCACAATGCTGCACCAGGGGAGCTTCAGACTGGACATGAGGAAAAGCTTCTTTACTGTGAGGGTGGTCAAACACTGGAACAGGCTTCCTGGAGAGGTGCTTGATACTCCATGCCCAGCAGTGTTCAAGAGGCATTTGGACAATGTCCTCATTAACATGCATTGAGCTTTGGTTAGCCCTGAAGAGGTCTGGCAATTGGACTAGATGATCTTTGAAAGTTCCTTCCAACTGAACTATTCTATTCTGTTCTATATCACTGAACGTTAATGCTTTAAAGATAAAAACATTGTCAAAAAAAAAAAAGAAAATCTATCTTAAAAGAAAATTAAGTTGCTCCAATACCATCATTCATCCAGTGACATTTACATTTGCAGTTCCCTGCTGTGATTCTCATCACTGAGTAAAATTTTGGCCTAACAGAAAGAGCAGAGCAGCTATTAAATAAATAAGTACCAAGCACCAGTTAAAAACCATCAAATAGGCAGAGATTTAAAAAAAATTACATTTTGTAGCAGCATCTACAATGGACAAGCCAAATCCTTGTGATAGCCATTTGGTTAAATTGCAGGCTTAGCATTTAAATCAGGGCAAAGAAAAGAGAACATAGAACAGTTTATATTTCTATATGAAGACTTATCTTGACTAATTATTGTTCAACTGACCTTTTTTCTGTCTGGATTCTTTTTCACCATTATCTCTACTACTGCTAAGGTTCATGACCTTGACATAAGCTTACGTCCTCTTCTTCTATTTCCACTCATACATTCTTTTTTCTGCCTCTAAATCTATGTCAGGTTCTTTTTCTCCCCACATTGCTTCTTATCTGTAAGGAGCTGATCAGATCTAGTCCTGTGTGTCAGCAGTGTCTTTAAAATTCAGGAGAAAAAGGGTGCATGCACTCTCTAGATCAGTATTTACCTTGTAATGCATTAAAAGAGCCAATATCAAGAAAGTGAAAACACTTTCTGTGAAGCCTGTTTCTTCACTCCTAAACAGAACAATCGCGGAGGGGAGTGGGCAGGAAGCCAAACTCCAGAAGTGCCTTAAATTCTAAGAACACTGCTGCTATTTTTTGGTATACCTCCCAACATACAATTGTCCTCAAATACTTATTTGGCACTACAGTGGATCAAGGGAAATGGTAATTTGTACCATTACTCAAAAGGCTGGAAGGACAGACTAAGTGAAGAGAAGGTCCCCAATAGCGAGGCTGACATCAAGTCCTGACAAGACCAGAGAAAGACCAAGACTGTGATCAGATGCCACCACAAAGGGTAGCCCAACTTCCTTCACTTTGACTATCACAGCTCTGCACCAAGCCTTTCACTCCACCTGTCCGACCCATCACTGAGCAACTTCCAGTTGCTAAAGAGCAGAGGACTATCCCTGCAAAACAACACTAGTTGTCCTCTGACAGAGCAGCAAGTTCTATTGCAAAGAATCACACAAGCACAACAGCTTCTCCCATGCTAGCAATAAGACTTTCAGCGCTAAGCTATTACAGAAACACTACTGAATCAAGCTGCAGCCCTATTAAAGTCTACTTAGAACACTCACTTTCCTTTCATTACAAGAAGAGCGAGGTAAGCACACTAATACACTATCCCAAGCACAGTACTACACAGCCTCAAGGCCACCTTACCTTGTAGCATTCGTATCTCTCATAGGAAGTGCCCCCAGGCGAGTCAGGGAAGATGTACGGCTGAGGGTGCTGGTTTGCCCAAAACTCTTCCTGACCTGCCCTTAGCAGCTCTGTAGCCTTCACCATATCCTTCACATCCTTGTTCTTCTCAAATCGCTCCCTCAGGATGCAGGCAAAGTATCGGTACTTGTCTCTACAGAGATTAAGCACACGACATATGCAGCATATGGGAGTTAAAAAACGAACACATACAGAAACAGAACCTGGTAACATCACCAGTTCCCCCCCCACACACACAAAGACATGGCTGGCCACGGGGCCCCTGACGAACTCCTGGTCCCACATCACCCTGTCCCTAGCAGGCACAGCCATGCAGCAGAAGAGGCGTTGTCCTCACCCCTTCAGCCATATCTGGGGAAAGGGAAGAGGAAAACCCCAGCCGAGCCCCGTCTCGGTAGGGAAGGCCGGCAGCGCAGGCCTGCCCTCCCTCACCCCCCCGCTGAGTGCGGAGCTGAGAGGCCCCGCTCCCAGCGAAGCGACAGACCTCTCCCTCCCCTTCTCACCGGTGGATGCACCAGGACTCCAGGTGCCGCAGGGATTTCTTATAGAGCCGCAGCACCTTCTGCTGGTGCGTCAGGTACGCCGCCATTTCGCGCCGCCCTACCCCTCACCTCCGCGCGCGGGGGCCGACGGGGAGGCGGCGGGCGGCACCAGGCGCAGGCGCTGCGCTCCGCCTGCCGGCGCCATGAGCCGCGCCAAGCTCATCGGTGAGGGGAGAGCGGAGGGGGTGGGGGGTCCCGGTCCCGATCGCGGTCCCCGGTCCCGATCGCGGTCCCCACCTACCCGCTGTCGGGCTGAGGCACCCGCCCGCCGCTCGGGACGTCCCCGCCCCGTGAGGGGCTGAGCGCGCCGGGCGCCGTGGTGACAGGGTCGGTCCCTCGTCAGGGGTTTGCCCCCTTTTATAGGCCCTGTCCCTCCGCTCCCAGGGCCGAGATGCAGGCAGGCCGCCCTTGAGGCGTGGTTGGTGCCTACGAGAAGTGTTTGGGAACGTTTTTGCCTTCGTTGAGGGCTTCACGCAGGTCATGGAGAGGCTGTTGGGCGGCCCTTCGAGGTTACCCCAAAATTCAGGGGGTTCTGGCAAGCCCTCGTCCCTTTTTTCACGTTGGCACGTTAGCCGTGGTTGTTTCAAATCTTTACCTGTATGGAATTGGCTTGGATGAAAATGTTAATATTCACAGGAAATTCGGCAGGGTATATATAAATAGCTTTAGAAGGTCGGTTCAAATCGACATTTCATGTGTGGCTGAGCAGCCTAATACTATCCTGGAAAAACTCCCTTTCCCACTAGAAACCTGGTTAATAACGCGCACGCATGCGCTGCTGTAAGCACACCGGTGCTGCTCCAGAGGCCAGTGCCCGCCGCCTTGGCCCCGGGAGCAGGGTGGAACGCTGGCTGCTCCGTCACCCGTGCTGCAGGGTGTCGTGGTGCTGCTGGCCAGGCTAGGTGGTCACGGGGAGCATGGGGGAAAGCAGCTTCTGTGAGGTGTCCGTTGCTTCTACCGACATAAAGGTTGTGTGCGACTTACAGCATTTTTCCTTCCCTGTTAACTGCTGGTTGGCTGAGATGGATTTGTATTTTCGTGTGGAAAGCACAGATATTTGCAATAAACAGTATGTATATATATTTGCTTCGGTGATGATGAGAGCATGTCTTCAGTACACCAATAAAATAAGTCTGGAGTTCTAATTCTCAGAATGAAGTGTAGAATGGCTCTAACATCTAATATTTATATTTGTTTTTTTTTTTTTCTTTGTTCACAGATATTGGTATTAACCTTACAGACCCTATGTTCAGAGGAATCTACAGAGGAACACGAAAACATCAAGGTAAGTATTTCTCTGTATTTGCTGAAAGACAGAGTCCGTCTTCTTAAAAGGGAAACCTTTTGCTTGTCAGAAAGGGGAGTTAGAACTTTTTTTCCTCAAAAACTGGATGTTTATTCTTTGCTAGGGCTTGAAGAAGAAAGTGTGACAAAATAATCATAGAATCACAGAATGGTTTGGGTTGGAAGGGACCTTAAAGATTATGTAGTTCCAGCCCCCCTGCCGTGGGCAGGGACACCTTCCACGCAGCTTGCTCAAAGCCCCATCCAGCCTGGCCTTGAGCACGTCCAGGGATGGGGCACCCACCACCTCTCTGGGCAACCTGTTCTAGTGCCTCACCACCCTCATAGTGAAGATTTTCTTCCTAATATCTAAAGTAAATCTTCCCTCTTTTAGTTTAAAGCCATTACCCTTTGTCCTATCACTACACTCCCTGTCCAGCTTTCTTGTAGGCCCCCTTTAGGTAGTGGAAGGTTAAGTTAGACATTCTAAGCAAAATACATTTTTTTTCTACTGAATTGATATTAAGTTGTCATACAGGTTACTATTTGGAGAGCAAAATGGAAAATTGCTGTTGTATTTATAATAATATGGAAGAAACTCATCTGAGAATTAGGAACAATAAACCAATAAACAATAAAAGTATTGAATTGCTGAATCATAGTTATTAATTACAACTGATTCTTTTTTGCTTTCACACTCTTCATATATATACATATATATATATGTATGTATGTAAAAAAGCAAAGAGGCTCCTAAAATGTGTGAAAAATATCCACTGATTTCTTGGACTTAGATCAGATCCTCCGTTATTGCATTCTGTTATTCTTTTCTTAAGTGTGGTAATTTTTAGTTGAAAAGTAGTTAAATTATGCCATAAAACCTTAAGT
The DNA here is from genome assembly GCA_013399475.1 of Chauna torquata. Classification (NCBI taxonomy): domain Eukaryota; kingdom Metazoa; phylum Chordata; class Aves; order Anseriformes; family Anhimidae; genus Chauna; species Chauna torquata. Next base: position 215,616 of record VXAL01014046.1, on the reverse strand, counting down.
TCAATTTGTGACGTTTCTGTAAACTTTTGCAGATGACCTTTTGGATGTGGTAGAGAGAGCGGTCAAAGTTGGCGTTAAAAAGGTAAGTTCTTATAATTGGAAAACTTCTTCAATATTTTAAAATGCTTTCTAATACTTTCGTAGTGCTCCACTGTTAAAACAAATGTTTCTGGAATTTGCAATGGAAAATGCAGTAACTTCTTCAGTACCATAATGCAAAAGTATTCTGTGTAGAGAGCATTGTCTTTGATTTGCACAGATCATTAGGTGCTCATGATTTAAGTTCAGTAGTACCATATGTGATCTGTATTTAGAGTTTCCTTTGTACAGTTTCAACAGAACAATGTTCTCCTCCAATATACGGTAATCAATTTTTACAGAAGTTTCCATGTTAGTTATATTTTGAGCAGCAACTCCCATCTTCTTGTATCCTGTGTGACTCTTACTTTACAGTTACCGACACAGGTCCAAATGCAAAAAAAACTCTTGCGATGGGGAACCTTCAGATATTTCAATATGTAAGGGAAATTGGTATCTGCAGAAAAGTGTCCATAAATTCTTACAGTTGATACATCTGAATGTCTGCTAGCAAATATTGGCAGGTTTGTAACTCTTAGCTTGAAATCAGTGCTTACAGCACTAGACCACAATCCTTTAGTTATAATAATACAGCCTGCCTGTATATGCATATCTAAACTCAATAAATTATCAAGGCAAAAATATGAATTAAAGTAGAATGCATTGCACGCTGTCATGAACTGTTCTGCTGCACTGATAAGGCTGGTGGATTAGAAATAAAGAAATAAACCATCCTGTAGAAGAGGAACAGCTATCTTGACGGTTTGCTGAAAGGCTGTTGTCTAAAAGAGAGAAAGTAAGCTGGCAGATGAAAAAAGAAAACACTACTGTTGGAGAAGTTACCACACTGCAGCAAATACAGAATCATAGTCACTTTTACTGCCTTTATATGTGCTGTATAAGCATTTTTTAATCTTCGTACCACCCTCTGAGAGTAAGTGGCAGTTTTCCTATTTTATCATCTAAAATAAATTGTACGCATAACTTTTTCAAGATGCATGGTGGATTCAGAAACAAGATTCAGGAGTTCCTTGTTCTACCCTCAGGAGGGTTGTTGGGCACTGGAACAGGCTCCCCAGGGAAGTGGTCATGGCACTGAGTTTGCTGGAGTTCAAGAAATGTTTGGACAATGCTCTCAGACATACAGGTTAATTTTTAGGTAGTCCTGTGTGGAGCTAGGAGCTGGACTTAATGATCCTTGTGGTCCCTTCCAACTTGGGATGTTCTCTTCTGCTATTTTCAGTCTTGCTAGGCTGGCTATATTGCTGGTCTTTACAGTGTCAGAAGTTTATTCCATCCCAGATTGTTTTCACTTGCCTAGAAACTTAATCTGTTTATTTGAAAATATTTGTATTTGTCCATATAGCTGCTGATTTATGATAATTTTTGTGAAGTTAATTTCAGCTTTATTTATTCTTCTGGTGGTACTGCTGGGATGTGTCCAGTCTGTAACGGAGCATACTGCAGAGGTGTTTGACTTGGTGTTGACTAAGTGTGATATATAGCATGTGTAGGGATAACTTGTCCAAAAGCAGTGTAGTCATTGTAGAATGAGATTCCTGTATTAGGACCCAGGGTGCGGATCTTGCAGGTGGTGGTTCAAAAACACTGTAAGCAACAATTGTGGTGTGATAAACTTTGATCTTGAGATAAAAATAAAAGATTGGAGCCAAAAATTCTTTCATGATTCTGATACAGGTTCCTTTCTTGTTTTTTCTACTTAAACATGTCTTGTGTTGAGTGTTTGGGAGTTGTTAATTTCTCCAGACAGGGTGAATATTTCTGAATACCATTTCTTGAATTAAAAAAAAAAAAAATTTCTTGAGTCATTGATGAACTTAGCATTGCTGCAAATAGAAGTATTTTGCTCATTTGATGGTCTGAAATTATTAGCATAAAAGATATTTGATTAAAAAAAATCTATTTTTGTTACCTAATGTATTTCCTAGCTCCTGAGGACCACTGAGGTTTGTTACTGATTTATGAAACTTTGTTATATATACATTAGTAATTGTCTTCTCGTGTTTGCTGTCTAGATTCTTAGTTCTGAGTGTTTTCTTAAACATTCTGTTTGATGTTCAAAGCAGAACGTACTGACAGTACTTTTCTTTCTAGTTTTTGATTACAGGTGGGAGTCTACAAGATAGTAAAGATGCATTGCAGCTGGCACAGACCAATGGTATCTTCACTTTAAACTTATGTTGTCAGTTAAAAATACGATCTTCCCACAATCTCTCAGACTTAACAGTTTAAAAGGACCAGCTCCTGGAGGTGTTTACAGAATCTCAGATTAAAATAAAAAATTATGTTTCAGAATGGGATGAATGCATTGTGTATGGCTTTATGTTGCTATTTAGATCCCTGGGTATTGGAAGGAATTGGTCATTCCTCTAATTTCTATTTCTAGATAATTCTGTGTTTAGAAAAACTGAACTACACATGTTTCTGAAAGCAAAAATTTTTGACGAGGCCCTCTTCCAGAAATTGTCTGAAATGCTTATATGATGTAGAACGTATGTTTCTTGATGTTTTTTTAATTATTATTATTTTTTACTTACCAATCTGTCATGACCAGCTTGAACAGCAGAGCTGTCTTCCTCTTTATGGCTCTCCCAGTTTTCCCTTTCTGTTGAAAGGAATGTGTCCCTCCCTTTTTTCCTTAAGCAAATATCGTTCCACTAATTAGTTAAATACGTATTTGAACTATAAAACACACATTAAAGTACTGTTTACAGAAGAGAATCATAAAATAATTTAGATTGGAATGAACCTGAGGAGGTAACCTTGTCCAACCCAATCCACCTCCCCACCTCCATCAAGGCAGGACTAGCTTTAATACTAGGTCAAGTAGCTCAGCTTTATAGATATGTATATTTTTCCCCCTATGCTTTTACGTTCTCCATAAAGGCACTAAACAGGTCTTTTAGTTTTGGTACTGAGGTATTCTAGACTGCATATCTAGATAAGTCAGGCTAGGTTGCTTGCTGAATTCTGTAACAGCTAACGTAGAGGCGCATGAAGGAAATTGCATGCCATCCCCAGATCTTATCAGCTGAGGGTAACCTGATTTCTAGGTGATCTCAGGAGATGTCTTCAGACCTAATGGTTTTGTGATTTGTTGAGGGCCGCTCCACTGGAATAGTACGCTTCACAACTGCAACTCAGCTGAATTAAATGATGTGTACTAAAAAGAAGCCTCCAGTCCCCAACAGAGATACTGTCTGACATTGTTGAAGCAGAAAGTATCAGTGTAGTAAAATCATCACAATAATAAAGACGTTCAGAGGGAGTTTTAAAGTTATGAGCAATAAAAAAAGAAGTCCAGATACAGATAATGGCTATGCCTTGTATAGACTCACTTTTTTTCCTTTTTTTTAGTTAAAACCTAATACTGTGTTGCTTTAGATATATTTTACAGTACAGCTGGCTGCCATCCTACACGCTGTGGAGAATTTGAGCAGAGTAGCCCTGACCAGTATTTATCTGAATTAAAAAATCTGATTGAAAAAAATAAGACAAAGGTAATAGCAGTTGGAGAATGTGGCCTAGGTAAGTGTTACCTTAGTATTTCGATACTATTTTTTCCTATATATATGAAAAATATCCTAGAACCCTAACTAACTGGGGGTTTTATTCTTTCCAATTGTAGATTTTGATAGATTAGAATTTTGCCCAAAGGACATCCAACTCAAGTAAGAAACTTTTGATGACTGTAAGTTGACTTGTAGCAATTTACAGAAATATTTTCTGTTTTGTATTCTACTGAGCAGCATTTTGTCAGGTAGAGATCTGCAGCTTGCAGATTTATTTTTTTTTTTGACAGAAATGTGACTTTAAATGAAGATGCCGACATTCAAGTGTTGCTGTGCACTACATTTTGCTACCTGCCTGGTGTTGACTTAGCATGTCCTTTTCTGTAAAATCCATCAGAATTTGTTGGTTTCTGGGTATGGCAGATATTCGTTCTTGCTAATACTCAGGAACTCTTGGAGACTCGTGGGGAGAATAACAACTGTGGTGTGTGAAAGAAGAATTAGGTTGTTGGAGTGGAAGGTGTGGGGGAGGGAACAGAACTGTCAAAAACGATAAGTCAGCAGTGAAGAAAAGGAGCTTTTACTAAAGGTGGTGTGGTGTTTGCTGAGAGGAGATAATTGAGAGCTGATGAAAAAGTTAATCTGAAGATCTGAAGAGATCTGTATTTTGAAGTAGTATGTGCAGCAAAGATACTGAGTGGATGAAGCTAGCACAGCTCCTAAAATCAGCTCACGTTCTTTTAGTGAGAACCTCTGTCTACAGAGAGAACTGTAGACAGGTAAGTGTGGGAAGAGGCAAGTGATAAATTCATGTGAGAGATTAATGAATTGTGTTGCGTATTACTGTTATGAGTCGGATTAATCACTGGGGGGCAGTGGTTAGTTATGGTTTGTCTAATTGCCACATTTTATCAGTAGGTAGAGTTAATCACTTCTTTGTAATACTACAGTCATAAAGTAAAATATTCACAAAATTAGGCAGAACTGTTTTTCCCCTGGTAGCATTCATTGTACACCAAGTTCACAGGTGTACACTGTGAAGAAGTGCCCCATGCTTTGGAGTATAACCTGTTTATTTTCTGTGGCAAGCTAAGACACTGGAGGAATAGCATATTTTAAGATCCTGGCTGCCTTGGTGTTCTTGAGAGAAAATTTAAGGAAAAAAGTGCGATTGTCCTTACCTGATGAACTGTAGCTGAAGACATGTAGTGAAAAACTTCTAATAGGATGGGCTGAAGTTGGGTTGTGAGGAAAGAAGTGACAGGGTGGAACAGAAATAATGTTTAAAGTGGTAGGTAAATCTTTTCTAATTAAGGTTGATAATGATGGAAAGTCTTTAACTGAACTATTTCAGTGAATCGGATGAAATACATAAGTTTGGTTTCAAAGAGCTCTTTTGAGAGCCCTTCATGGAAATTGCAGTTGGAAGGAGGAGATTGATGAAAAAGACAAAAGCAGGAAATAAGAGGGAGCAAAGAAATAGCAAAAGCCTCAAGGACAGATGCCTGCAGCCATTGTGTTTGCAAATTCCATATCTTCTAAATAGACAGCTTTTCATGCCGTTCATCTTCATGTGTTTGTGAAACGTGGTCAGGATATTTGAGGTTGTTTTGTTTTCATGTTTGCTATTTGAATGTTGTGGAGTTGGATACAGTCCAACTTCTGTGACCTGTAACAGAATGGATGGCAAGTTCTTCAAATTCATATTCAGTGTATGCTTGATAAATGAACTAGAAAAGGAAGGCAAAGTGTGAAATACGTGGAGGCAGCTCAACAGTTGTCAGCTGGTCCACGGTTCAGGTGTCAGAGCAGTCACTAGGATAGCTGGCAAGCAGCTGCAGAGTTACTCTGTAGAAGAGAAGTGTGACAGTTTCCCAGTATATAGTATCTGAACGTTACTTTTGTTTAGTGTTTAATGGTGATTTTTTTAGTTAGTTTTTCTGTGTTTTCTTCTGAATAATTTCCACCTGTAAAAATGAAAATGATCGTTTCATCCTGTTTCTGGGCTTGAAACGCTAATAAAGATGAAAAGGAAATAAAGATGAAATTACTTTGCTGAAGCACTGCTAGGAACTTCTTTTGTCAGTATCCTTCTCTATTCTCATAGCTTGTCCAATAGTAAATGGTGATTTGAATGGTAGGTAGATGAAGATGGTGCCTTCATATTATGCTGAAGATCACATTATAAATGGACTGATAAGTATTATAGAAGTTTCACTTCTATACTAGTGGGATGGGTTTGTGGGGCTCAGTGACATGGAAAACAGGAGCTTTCTTAACCAAATTGGTGAACAAAATCACATGCGCTGTTACTCATACATGAATCCAGAATTGCTTTTCTGGAGATCTTCTACCTCAGCATGGCCAATTTGCTTGAGCTCTGTTAGTGCCTTAATTCCAAACCTGAAAATACCACAGCTTTTGAACTTTGTGGTCAAAACTAAATCTGCAAACAAACATGCAGGAATGTTTTCAAACTTCCTTATCGAGAAGAAACATAGAGCAGCATATTGAATGACTCTCATCCAAAAGAAAAAGGCTGTACCTTAAGTACTGGACCTAGTAAGGTTTGGTTTCCTGCTGATTTATATTGTTATATTCTGATCAGCATATGTCTGGTTTCTTCACAATTATCCAGAGTTCCTCTTTCCTGTTTTTGTTTGTTTGTTTGTTT
>VXAL01014046.1:170749-188021 GCA_013399475.1 Chauna torquata | reverse complement strand
GTGTTCCCGAGTGAGCGCAGGGCCCGGCCCGGCGCGCTGGGCTTCCAGGGGCTTCGCCTTCCCCTCTTACATAGCTGCGGTGACAGAGTTTATAAAAGAAGCCGCGTGCTTTTACATCGAAGATAAATATGGATTAATAAATATGGATTAATTCCTCATATCCCCCAAAACACTACTTCATAACGAATCCTTTTGAGATAAAAATGTTTGTTAGTGTGGCAGTGATAAATGGGTGCGGGTCTGTGAGCTGTAGGCCCGGTTTGTCCCGTCAGAGGGCCACTGGGCAGCCCGGCCTTCCCTGCCCGGGCCCTGCGCGCTGCCTTTGTTCCTGACATTTCCACACGTCTGCATTTTCACCTCCTCGCTGTGTTCGGATGCAGGCAACGCTAACATAATCGCGTACTGGCTTCTAAGTGAGCAATGCACCTTGAAGAAGTAATGATCTTTTAATGAGGGACGGGCCAGGCAGAATTTCCTGTTTCTTCATGCGTGATGCAAAAGCCCTGTCTTCCTTGACGCGCAGCCCTAGATCTAGATCATATGGAAGAAAAGCTTTTTCCTTTGAAACCGTGTTTCCTTCCTCATGCATCTTCACGGATGCCCCAGGTATACGGACTACCTAACTTGTGGAAACATCAAGCTGGCTTGATGTAAAAAAAAAAAGAGACAAAGAAAAAAAAAGCAAATATGTAATTAATGTTAGTCCACCTGCAACAGGGGCATTTTCCACCCAACTACTTGTGTGCATTAAAAGCAGTTTTCAGGCCACGCTGAGGTCACCTTGCGTGCCTTTCGGCATCTGCCACACTGTGCTTTTCTGCAAACGCCTCCCTCTGGCTTCACCTGTCACAGCTCAGCCTTTCCACATGTCTGACCAGTTCATGGCTTAAGCCCTTTCTATTATTTTCAAAGGATTTTGGATCAGGCCCAAGAGTATTGCATAGGAACTTTCCTAAGCAATGCCCAGCACTAGCAAAACCAGAAAAGTTGCCAGATTGCTAAAGGATTGCATTACAAAATATGTGTACATGAACAAAGTGCATTTTTTAATCACATGCTGAAAGGCATAACTCTGACCTAGTAACTATCCCCATGCCAAATAATAGTTAGAGGTTAGGGTTTAAAATGTGAAAAGTGTTTCTTTTACTTGCATTTGAAGATGGCTGAATCAAAGTAATTCAGACTTCCCTAAATAACTTTACACCCCAACTGCTAAACTAACTGCTATATTAAGCTGCTAAATATAAATAAAGGTGTTTGATTTGAAATGACAAGCAATGTAAATCAAACAGATCTGTCCTTGATAATTCTCAATAATTCACATGAAAATATTTATTTGTATGAGGTATAATTTCAAGAAATCAACAACTAAAAACACCATTTATGGAAATAGAATTCCATGCCCTCTCGAGGCCCGTCCAACTTCATTTAATATCCTCATAAGTCAAGAGGATCTTAAATCTACTTTTGCAATACAGGATCAGAGGCAATGCGGTAGTACATATTTATATTGCTTTAAGGACATATGAATTAAATGGAATCCATTAAATGTATTTTAAGGTTTAAATATGTGCATTTACAGGCTTAGTTTACAGGTGTTATTTAGGCAAGTAAGTACTGTCATGGATACGTGCAAATCACTTTGTACATGAGCAGTTCCAGGCTGCAACCGTTCTGGAAATCCTAGAGTTACTAAAGTGTATCAGATCAAATCCATAGATTTTTACACATGCTTTTCAGAAAACTTCTTTTCATGTTTAAGACTCCTACTGTTAATCTAAGTTAAATTAAAAAAAAAAGAATCTAAACTTGCTTATCATACGTACGGTATGTATGAAGATGACACCTACTGGATACTCGTGAATTTGCAGTTATCACTACTGAAACTTTCAGATATGGAATAATAAACCAAATTCAACATTGTTACACAACCAGAACTACTGAATTCACTTCAGTTACATATACAAATTCAGGAAGAATTGTCATATTATTTCTAGGGTTAAATTCAGTCTCAACTTCTTTATAAATGTAAATTCAGGGGTTAAATACTATTCTACATAAACTCGTATTAATACTCCTAGAAAAACTTTTCTTGGTGGCTTCTGCAATTTCTTGTTCATAAACTAACATATAAGTTAAGCATAAAATTCCTTTATTTGTCTATATGGATTAATTGTCAAGGGCAAATAGTCCTGAACTCCAAGGTGAAGCTTGTTCCACGTGTCATTGTGGCTGTGTATACCTGACTTGGTAAAAGTATCAAGCCTACATCCCGTGACAGGGCAGCACAAAGAACATGTCCTGGGGATGTGTTTGATAATACCTAAGAACTTAACACTAGAAAACACTTTCTGAATAATTTATTACACCTCTTATGTCAGGCAACAAGTCAGAAAATCCAAGATCAATTTATTTCAGTAACAAATATAAGACATTGGACTTCCTTGATGTTCTACATAGCACATTGTAAAAGGTTGGGGTATTACTCTCAGTCATTTAAAAATGACTTTTGTTTTCTTGTGACAACTCAGAGTGGTCAAAATTCATGGAATTTTTCAAAAGCTATTAAAAAATTTCAGTGTGAGATTTTTAGAACAAGAGGAACTGTATAGATACCAATTACCAACTGCAGCCTCTGACAGTTTTCCTAGAGCTACAGCTGTTGTTTTAGTACCATGGGCTGAAATAACTGGACATAAAACAATCTTTATTATCCTACGGAATGGCAGAACAGCATACTTTTTAAACCAGTCTGCCGAGGCTGTGGCTAGGGTTTGTGCCCACATGACATGGCCACATCTACAACTGCTGTTTGGCAAAACGCTTCCTTTTACTTGAGTGATCTTGTGAGCCCTTCAAACCAAAGACTTTACTGGATTAAAGCCAATGCTTACACCAGATATTACAAAATCACGTGGTCTTGCAAAAAACACTTTTTTTTTTTTAAAAAGTGAAAAGAACAAAAATGCAGGGAAGGCTTCAGAGCACTGTTTTGGTCTGTTCCTACAAGATCCTGAGAAGCTTTAAATACACACAGTGTCTTCACCTTAAAATACCTCATGTAAATTTAGCCTGATACAATAAATTTTGTGAGAATTAAAACAGTTGGCTAGTAAGAAAAACAGTTCAAAATGCGCGTGTCGGAAATTAGAAGTTTTAGTTTGCAATGAATGTAACAATCCATTAGCTATTTCAAATTTAATTTCTCCTTCCCAACTATCTTTTGCAATGAATTACGTGATGTGATCTTACATTTCGTACATAAGAATAAAGCTCTCTACAGTTTATCTTTCATTTTGTTGTAAGAGTTTTTTTCATTAAAATCCCTAAGGATGCCTATAGCGTGGACTGAAACAAAACCCAGGCGTCATGAAATGAACCTAAAGTGGATAACCATATTTTCTTCTCCTAGGATGATGTTCTAGCATGAGAGACTAATGTGCCTGCCTCTTTTTAAAAGGCCAAGCATCAGTGTTTTATTAACATAAGCACTGGTGAATTCCACAGGTGGGTGACACCCAGCTGTGCCTGGGTGAAGTTGCTCATTACCTCCTGCAGAGGACAATTTATAGCATCAGTTCTGCCTGTGTGAACGCCGTGCTCACGGCTGCGTAAGTACGTGTACTACTAATGACAAGGGATTACCAGCTAGTGCATACAGATACTTAGACTTTTCTAAACCCGAACTTGTTCTGCAGTTCGGTATAGGTAGACTTTTGTACGTAGTACTTTCAGCATGGTACTTGTGAAATATTTGAACACTAATGTAATTACTGCTTAAGGTTTAATTTAGAAGATTTACACGTACATGACTGTTTTGACATTATACCTAGAGGCACTGGTAGTCTTTACCCAAGAACAGTTTATATCTGTGTTGCTCACTGCCACGTGCCAGTTGCTCACTGGCCTGTTTATCTCATTTCCTAACTATGGCCAGCACACTTAGCAAGGCGACAGGAAAAGCAAGAGACATGGAGTGTATCCAAGGTCTGCAGATGCCTTCCTGGTGTCCCTCCGGCTACGGGAGAGACGCATCGCCTGCTGCCGGCCTGCTTTCTCCAGCACCGTCTGGTTGCAAGCCAGAGCTGCCCGCTCCCGCAGGGAGGTACCGAGCTCAGGGCACCGCTTGCCTCTTCCCTTTTTGGCTCCAGTTCTCCTCTGTGCTGGGGCCTTTAGGAAGTGCACTGCATAAGACAGCTCCTCCGTGATCCTTCACCTACACTTGTTTTGTTTTGTTTTGTTTTGTTTTGTTTTCCAAGCATTATATGGAGAAAGCGTTTTTCTTTCGTAACTCCTCCCGTCCCCAGACACACACACAGACATTGTGGCTTCTGCTGCTGAAGTTTGCCTTCTTTTCCAGAGCTGCTACCTATGTATTCCAGACCTGATTTAAAGAGTTAACAAAGCAAGCAAAAAGAATGAAAGAGCATCGATCTATTCTTCTATTACTACCAGGTATCCCTTTTCCTGCTGCCGTGATGTTCGATTTTTTGGAGTGCATCTTACTAGACAGGCAATATTGTGTGCTTGCTGACTGGGTGTCATACCCTTTCTTAACATTTTCCCCTAAACATGTCCTCGGTCCTCAACAGTCCCGTTATTAATACATGGTAGAAAAGGCAACATGCTTTACTACAAATTACATATTCAGCAAAAATAACTGTAGAATGTTAAAGTAGCAAAATATCGTCAGAGTATCTCAGAGCAGATACTTGAAGTTTGTTCTAGGAATCAGTGTTCAATATTTGTATGGTTTCTAACATTTGTTTCTGTTCTGTAGATGTTCTTGGCTATTACTTCTTGATAGCTCAATATCTATTTGTTCCCAGAAAACTGTGTCTTTCCTAAAACAGGTAGGAAGCTGGAAAAGCCCGATGGTCGGGGCAGCTGCATTTTTTCAAATGCTGGACAAAAGTTCAGAAACGGTGTGGCTGATTGAGAGACAGAAATAGAAATGGTTCAGATGTTTTGTGTGGAGCACATGGAGGAGCCAATGCTGCCATAAGAGCAGTTTCTCGGACCTCAGCCATATTTTGTGTTTTACAGCTGTAAATGTAATAAATAAAATGCAGATTCAATGTTAATTTTTAACCTCATGAATGAAAATTTTCCTTTTGAAAACACATTAAATAGCAGCTATACACATAGAACTTTGTTCCATATGTTGTTTTTCATAGCTAACAAAAACAATTAGATGTTACACTCAACTTTTTTCCGCTTAAAAGGTGATGCATGGCTGCATGCGGTGGGTTGTACAGCTGAAAGGTAAGATCTGGCTCTTCTAATGCAATACACACAAAACGAGGCCTTGTGGAATTGTTTCTTTCAGATATTCAGCAACATCTGGGATATAGTTGTAGGAACCCCAAGTTATGAAGTGCAAGACAGGTTCCTTCAACTTCGGGGGCTGACATTCATTTTATTGTTTGTACTGCTTGTTTTGTGAAGGAGAAAAGTGGTGGGAATCAGAATTATACTGGACACTAGATGTACCGCAGCAGAAAAAGTGGTCGTCTTGAAAAATCCTCACTTGCAGAGAAAGTCCCAGCTATGGAAACATTAATCTCCCTGTCATGGCTGGGCTGAGCCTCATCTGCCAGAGCTTTCCTCCACTTCTCAAGAGGACTATACTGAATGTTACCAAGCAGTCCTGAGGTTCACGCTATGATTGCCAGTCTCACTGAGCCCCACAGCCAGGACAAAGCCTTAGCAGAAAAAAATCGTAGTGGAAAATCTCTGTTTTCTGAAGTCACAACAACCCTGCCCATAGTTTCCCTGCCCTTTCCACGCACAGTGCCAAGCAGGAGCTGTTTGCTAATCTGTGGTGTACTAAACTTAGCTAGCTCCTGATAACTGAAGATGGTTGGCAGAACTGTACGGCTGGCCAGCAGTTAGACCACTGCAAGCTAGTTCACTTCAAGTTAACACCAGTTAGCTGACATAAAAGTAGTTAAAAACAATTGAAAGCTGCTCCATATTGTAACAGTTTTTTGGTTAATGAAGCACACTGGAAAGAATAATTTCCTGTTTTCAGATAAGACAACACGTATCTCAGGATGATTTCAGTCTTCAGAAGAGCTAATCTGGGAGATATTTATTCACAGGGCATTTGTGAGAGATGAAAGTGGAGAGAATCGGAATTATACTGGAAACTAGACCTGCCATGGCAGAAAACATGGCGTTGAAAAATCCTCCTTGGCAGATGCAGTCCTAACTTGGCTCCTGTGGATAATGAGTCTTCAGGAATGCATTTGTAAAACATTGAATCTGGTCAGCAGAAAGAGAGTTCTGGTGTTAACCATGGTGTTAACCATGCATGAGGCTGGGCTAGCGGGATCGGTGTAATTCAGAGTGTGTATAGCTACCGTCTTGAGGCGGTGGGAAGAAGGGAGTAGCACGGGTTTGTCTCACGTAAGTAGAGCCGAAGTGATTTGTAGTACAGTGCAAAAGAAGGGCCAGAGCTGTGACCTGTCTAGCCTTTCTTCTCCCAGGGAAATCCAGACCTTAGTATAAACGATCATAAATTTGATGGGTTTGATGCAGAAATCCGGACAGGAGACTTAGGCCTGACGTTAAGCATTGACCTACAGCTTTAAAGATGGACAAGCAGTCAGCCTCACTTCTCTGCTGTTAACAGAGAGAAATAAGCTCGTTCAAAGGCATTTCAGCTCTTTAGTTTTATCACCATCTAGAGATGCCTTGGGTAGGATTCCTCTCAGCTGACTGCCATCTAAAAGCCTACTCTGTGTCAACAGTGCAGGCTTCCTGAGAAGTCAGCTGAAGAGCGACAGACACTCTTAGACACTTGTCTTTAGACAGGTGAAGTCCTTCTCCAGAGAGGCCAGAGAAGAGAACCTCTCACTGCCTATCCTGGGAACTTGGGTGTTCCCAACCCTTCATTTGACCTAAGCTGGGCGAGGGAAGTGTACCACTAAGGGCTGAATAGCACAGTCTCCACCAGTGATGTAAGAACCGGCACTGTAAAGTTTGGGAGGGTGCTGAAACTAGCCTGACTGATCTTTTCATGTGCTCATCTAGGTGGTTCCAGTTCCCACGCCATCCCTCTTAACTGCAAGCGATATGAGCGCAGAGTTTCTGTTTTGTGAACCAGTTCTATATTTTAAAATTGAGGCTCTGAAAATACAAAAATTCTGAGCAATTCAAGTATTTATATTTAAGATTTGATAATATTTGCATTGATATCTATAATATATATAATGTACATAATATGTGCATAAGATGTAGATTATATTCCTATATTACAAAGATTTACTGTGTACATTTGATATTGAAAAGAACAACCAAATCAGTGTCCTGTTTTGAAAACATCATAGCCTATTCTCCTTTTTCTATCAAGTTTATTAACACAGTGTTGTTTTGTGAAGTGTTGATTTTGGTATGATTTCATTTTCCTACAGGATGGCTTTAACCTAGAAAAAAAAAAATCAGCATTCTGCTCTTTTGGGTTAGTCAAGAACTTAACTAAAGGGAGTATTCATGAGCATGCAATCCAGAGTTCTGCATAACAGACTGTGAAATTTCAACCAGTAGTTCTTGTACTTCAGAAAGAGATTTAACTTTGTTTTGAAGATCATTCTGAGAAGCAAAGAAGTGTTTTCAGAACTTAACGCTTGACTTCTAGACAAGGTTTTACTCCTAGTTAGCAAATTCCTTGAAGCTTCCTAAGGCTATATCAAACTCTAGCATTGGCTTTGATTAGAGCCACATCAAATATTTGCGTTGGAATCTGACACCATGTGAACTTTGCTTAGCCCCACGTTCCACTGCAACTTTTGTGTTCAATAAATGTTCATGAAAACTATCATTTCAATTTCAATCAATATTGGTTTCCTATAAAAGTTACTGAAACTTGTGATTTAAATGTAAAACCAGCTTAATAATGACAGTTTCAGCTGAATGTCTCCTTTGGACTTGGAAAAAGTGAAACCCTCAGGATGTTTCCAGGTATGAAGATAAAAGCAAAATGTCATGCAAATCCTTTTGAGTCAAGAGAGAGGAATTTTGCACAGCTTGAAAGCTAAATTCTTCTGTGATAGCGAAACATCACATCCCAAAGCAAAATTTAATTTCAACCTGCTGTCTTGGTTGATTGCTTTAACTGGAAAAGCCCATCCAGTACAGACACTTCAAAGTGCATTTCCAGCCAGCCCCTAGGTGCTTGGTGGCCTGGCCAGAAGATGGCAGGCGTGTTTTGTGGGAGGAACGAAGTGTGCCAAACAGGCAGCTCTTCTGGATTGCGGAATAAAATAATTCATGGCCACAACGTGAAATGTTAACATCATTTTAATTATCCATGTAATGAGTAAATGTAAGATAACAAAGGATGACAGGATTTGTAATAATTTACAGCTGCATGTGTACAGGGCGAAGCAAGCCCCTCTGGCCCCACTAGCATCGCCAGTGTGGGACATGCTCCCAACGCGGTGCTGGCCTTTCACCTGTGCTGCCCCGCATTTATTGCCTGGCTCTGAATAGCACAGTTCTGAGAAAGCCATGGAAGCATCCCACACAATTAGGTTGCAAACATTACCAAACACCTCCTCCAAATTCTAGGCTTTCTGATCCAGCATGCACTCTCACAACTGGCAGATGTCTTTTCTTGCCTTATGAAATTACACTGAACTATAACCTGCTGCTATTTTTTTTTTTTTTTGCTTTGCTCTGTTACTATTTCCCTCCTTCCATCTACAACTTCAGCATGAGTAGGTGCAGGGATACGCATGCAATGAGTTTAGATACTGCTTCACAGTCTGACACTTTCCACTCTCAGCTATCAAAGACTAGCAATTTCCGAATCCTTTCCAGAACTGCAAACAGTCCTTTTACTTCCTTAGAAGTAGAAATTCTGCCTGTCATTCTAGCTGTTGGTAACTGGATAAATCTCTTAGTTTATCAACTTATTTTTGAGTTCGCTAAAATTTCAAATTTAGGACAGCAAAATACTTGCTTCCCAGTAGGGGCTGAATGTTCAGTTTCTACAAAGCTCCTAAGTATTCTGGCGTTCCCCAGTGTGGAAATACTCTGTGTTCGTAGAGAAGACAAAGTCAAAGAAATACACATATCACTTAGAGCTAAATGTCATGATGCTCATAACAGCTCTCCAGTTACGGAAGATTATTTCATGGTTTAGGACCAGGACTGCAAGAAGTGTAACTTTCTAGACAAAGGAGCTTTACTGTAATTTAAGATACTCCACTTTACGAGCGAACTGAGCTGTTGGCAGTGATTTTCATTTGTAGGCTTTAGCTGATCTTTCAGATATCCTGGGCACAGGTCACTGGTTCCCCTAAAGGTAAGGACAGAGGTCTTGAATGTAATTAAATTTTGTAATGGAAACTTGCACAGGGAGCAAAGGACAGGATCTGAAGGGATGTGGTAATATTACATAGATATTTGTCAAAGGTTTTAGGGCCAGACACGTTATATTGCTGTAATCAAGCTGAAATGTCATAAAAGTGTGTATAACTGAAGCCAAGTCATTGTTCACCAGGATGGAATGAACCTTCTGTGTAAACGGAGGTGGTAACAATAACGCTGATGCAGCCATGTGAGACGTTGCTACTAGTGAGGAATCCAAGAGTCTTAAATTAAGAATTTGGTTAATTTTGGACACGCATTTTCAACATTCAAAGATTCAAAAGATATTCAAAGGCTCAAAATATTTCCCACTGCCACCGATATTTTTTTTGGGGGGGGGGTGGAGGTACTGTGGGCTTCAAACTACATTTTAGGTATGACCTCCACACAGCAAGGCACAGTAGTGACTGTGTGCACTGGCACAGCAGTGTGCTGTTTAAGTGTCGTTAACGCTTGATCTGGAATCGTCGGACCCGATCACCCAGGGGCTACA
This sequence comes from Chauna torquata, assembly GCA_013399475.1. Classification (NCBI taxonomy): domain Eukaryota; kingdom Metazoa; phylum Chordata; class Aves; order Anseriformes; family Anhimidae; genus Chauna; species Chauna torquata. The sequence goes on along the minus strand of VXAL01014046.1, from coordinate 178,150 downwards.
TCCACAACACAGATCAAACTGCGAACTGATCCCCTGCAGAAAGTCTTCTGTCATTGCTAGGATGGTTTGAAGCGCTGATGCTGCACAGAAGCTCCGGTCTATACAATCACTTTGCTTACAGTGGAGCTAAAGAGCAGGGAACGATTTTTGGGGAAAAAGAGCAATACAGACAAAATAGAATGTACCACAAAGAGGGGTAAGGGTTTTTTCCATGTATTTTTGTTACAACTAAGACTTTTATTGACCTAATCTCCATATGCACATTGTAAGCAGCTAGGATTGTCACGAACAAGGAATGAAATGGAAGCTTGAGATTTTTCAGTGCTTGAAAATGTATGTAGAAAGGGTACAGAAACGATAGATTTCCTCTGCTTATTTAAAAATGCCCCAGCCTTACAAGTTTCAAATTTTCCTGCAAAGTATGGTACTATACATGAGGCTGAGGAAAAAAAGCACAACCCCCTCATCCACGTTACTTCATGTTAAAGAGATGATGCGGTTCTTTTAGTTGAAAGTATTGTAACCTTCAAACCAAAAGAAATCCATACACCAGTTGATTTTTTTGGGTGGAAAAGTCCATTGGCAATCACAGTTTCTGCATTGCCTTTGAGGGCAGCACAGATAGAGGATGGAATATTACACAGTAAAGGATTATTCAATTACAATTTGGTATTACAGAAAGCTTTCAAACTACAAAGGCAGCTAGGGACAGAGATGGCTTTCATAGTGAATTGTGGAAATTCTGCCGTTTACGTTTTTTTCAACAGTAGGGTAGAGAAATAGCTAAAAGGAATACTCCTGATGCTTTTTTACCCTGGAACAGCAAGAGTATGGATAGTTGATATTAATTTCAAGTAAGTTAGCATATTTATATTACTGTTACTGATGGTGATACTGATACTATTACTGACGGTGATGAACTGAATCAAAATTACTATGCACACTTGTGTTAATAATTTGCATCAGTGTATTGACTAACCATTCATAACATCTACACAGAAAATGTTGGAGTGTTTCTAATGTTTGTATTGTGCTGCTATGATGTACTATATTGAACTGCACAGCATCAGTTCATGGTGAACTGAAATGGAAAAGGGATCCTGCTGGAAAAAAATCTGGAAGGACAAAAAGTTTCCCTTTTATAAGCCGGACAGTTCCTCAGTCCAGCTCAGTGTTTCCACACAAACCATGTGCCAGTACTGCTTTTGAAGAAATGTTCCTGGAATTGCAGCCTCGGATTATTCAGCGTCAGTTTTCCCTAGATACAAAAAGTCTGCAGACATCAGCTATAGAAAATATATTTGTCTGACCTGACAAGTCTTATAAAAGGATCTTTATTTGCACTGTCAGTGAAAAAAATATGCCCCATTCTCCTTTCTGAGCCAAATCCTTGCTCCCTGCTCAGAGTCTGATTAAACAGGGCTTGCTCCTTACTGCTGAGCGCCTTGGGAAGCCTTGTCAAAGATGCAATGGATGATTCCAGGAGCAGCTCTGGCTCCTGAATGTCCCTCCTGCTGCTTTGGCCAGGCTGTCTGTAATGCTGCTGTGTGAGTCACGCTCTCTCCAGTCAGCCATCCCTGAAATCTTTCCAAACGGGATGATGTGGAGTGCTTGCACTGGCTTTAGCAGGATTTGGGTCAGGTCATCTGGGTGCACTTTCTTGATCAGTTTGAACTGACTGACATCTGTGCTGCTGGAGAAACTGCTGAGGAAGAGGATGGGCTCATGCACAGAATCACCTCGTCGAGCCAGGGTGGACATTCTCTGAAAACCTGGTTACGCTGTTTTTCATCATCAAGGTCTCAAAGCTTGCAGTTCACATATGATAAACATTGTTACTATAGATGCTAACAGCCTCAATACATTTTCCATTATCTTTATTTGTTCCTGGTGACACATATAAAGCGTGAGTTGAAAACACAAAATAGTTATAAAGGGAAGAAGAATATATGGATTTTTCTGTAGTTTAATTATTTATAAAAAACAAAATAATCTCCATCATCAGTAAAAGTTAAACCATTCCACAAAAAAATTAACTGGAAGGAATATTTCTTGGAGTCAGAATAGGACTTTGTAACAAAAGCAAAATATTGAAATAAAAACCAACCAAACAAACCAAAAAACAAAAACACACTTGTAATCCCTTTTGGTTAAGCTCTTCACAGGACAAAAATAGTGTTTTATGGTCTGACTGGCTCATACTCTTACACACGCATGCTGTTGGCGATTGTGGGAGGAGGGGAAGAAAGCCATGGGAAGAGCCTGGATGCATCAGACCTTACAGTTACGTATCTGCCCATCAGGGACTGAGTGGCCCATCTCTTTATTATCCTCTTTGCTGCGGATTTTGTAGCGCTTTGTTTGCTTTTCTATTTTTTTCCCAGAAGCCTGTTTAAAAATAGAAACTGTCATGACTGGAATGTTTTTATTCTTGTGTTAGAAGAAGACGTCTGTAAGAATTATAATTGGGCCACAGAAAAATGATTGATAGGTATGTGCATGTGAACTTTGCATATTCCAAAGCCAAATTAATCTCTAGAAAGTACAAAGTAATTGTAGCCATTGTCCAAAGTCTGTTATACTGGGACCACCTATACTGTTGGTAGATTATTTCATGCTTGTTCTGTGTTCTTAGAATAATTTAAAACCACCTGTTCTTGTACATGCCAAGTTATGTTGCCAAATTTAATCAATATTCCATTTCTGTCAGGATTTTTGTCTCAGCAACTGGCATAATATGCTCAGTTTTTACCTTTTCCTCTTTCAGATTTTGTGTATTAGAATAACGTCCAGATTTTTTTATTTTTTAAATAGAATTACCTTTGGCCATATGGCCAAAGTATCAGCTCTTGTCGTATTGTTAGGTCCAGTGGAATTAAAGAAACTGATTTAAACTAGCTGAGTTTTTACAGACTTGGCATTATTTCTGTTTAATGACACAAACTCAAGCAGAACTGCCTAAATCTTTTCTAAGTGTTTTTCTTCAACTCTTAAGAGAAAATGATACGAACAACTGTCATTTAACTTGCTTTCTTCTACTGTAGCAGCAAGCTTTTCATTAATAACAGTCATTTGAGTCAAAATTCTGCTTTAGTAATACTGTGGAATGCACTACGAGGTCTATAACAATGCATGTTCAGCTCATTTCAGATGGAAGCTGCCTGTGGGTGATTCCACCTTAGTCAGTGGAAGTTTAGCCATTGACTGAACTGATGGATAGGATCTGCAGGTCTTATGTTTGAAATGACATCCAAGAGGAGTTTATGTGTCTGATTACACGGACTTAAACACTACACTGACAGGTACCAAGCATTACTTACTGAAGGAACAAATATTTGTTTAAAAGAAGCTGATTTTCTTACCTGTGGTAGTTCTGAGCCTTCAGTGCTCTTGCTGATGGAAACATTTTATCTTTCAAAAGATTCCTTAGTTTTCTGATTAATCTCTGGCTACAAGCCCTCCTTCTCTTGTTGTGCTCTTCAGTCTGTCATCCATCACCGACCTCCATCCTGGTCATCACTCCAGTCACTATCAACTCTTAGCAGCTTTTTTAGAGAAAGGAATCAAAAATATATGTGTGTCATATCTATATAAAATAAAAGATTCAAAAGCATTTTCTTTTGTTGCTCCCATATTGCACTGTGCTCTTCTTTCTCTATTATACATAATATGATTATACTTTTAAAATACGTATTGTGTGTAGTGCTTCTTTCTATAAAATCCAGGATATACATGTGAGCCATCCAACAGCTACAACAGTCAGTCAAATAGAGAAATTACAGGTCATATAAACCTGGCCTGGATAAAAGTGTTAACCAATAACACACAGAGAATGTTCCTGGGTTGGACTAGGGGGATTAAACAGCATGAGCTGATTATGCTAATTTTCTTCATCTCTTAATATCCTTGGATTGCTTCATTGAAGTTGAAAGAAAAACTCCCAACAATTTATGTGGAGAGACATTTCACCCTTCATTTCCCAGGAAGACATCTGCTCTATATGGTGAGAATCTGCACACGATAAATATGAATTTGTTCTCGTTTCAGCCAAACACTTCTGGAAGAAGCGTTCCACACACGGAAGAACTCAGAATTCAACAGTAAACGTTGTTGTTTTGCCTCTTACCAAGCATTGCTACGAAGTTTAATTCACTAACTGTTACTTTCTAGCACCGAATACCTGGCAGCTTTTCACTAATACGTTACAGAAGCGAAGTGACTCATTCGCTCTCATGCCTCTGCACGATTTCTCATTCAGGCTGTTTTCAAACTCATCTAGTTTTCGCATTATTTAAGCAATTAGCCATATGAAACTTCTTGTTCTCACTTTCCTCTCCCTGAAAAGTAATATTGCAGCAGATATGTCCATTAAGCTCCTGTTCTGGGACACATTATCACCTCTGCTGCCATATACACAGAGAGGTGGTTGAAGCAAGGACCAATTTGCTGTTTCCTAAATGTCCCTCGCTTCCATGCGTTCTTATACATCATTAGAGATGATAAATAAGGTAATAAAATAAGCTGAGCTGTAAGCAGGAAGAGAAGGAAAAACTCTTTCCTTAGCTATTGGCTGTTTGTTTTTTTTTTTTACCATCCTCTTTAATCTGCACTTACGCGAATCAGGAAGATTAGCTTATGCAAGCAGTTATAGGAAGAGGTGGGAGCCAGCAGGTTTTTAGGATTCATTTATCTCATTGTGGTCTATTGAAAGTGATTTCTGGGCCTCTCCTAATCACTTTAAGAAGACACATTCCCATAGCTGAGTGCAAAATAAAAAATCATGGTTTCTTGAAGGAATGGGAACTTTGCAACTGGGGCAGGATTTTGTGTTAACGCCTCCTTCCATTCCTACCACTCATTTTGTCCGATGGAGCCGGTTCCAAGCTGGCATGTATTCCTTGGCAAGGTGGTTCTCCTTGTGAAGAATGAGCAGGTTGCAGCTGCAGCTTTGATACCACCTGGTGGGGCATGTTTTCCATATCACTTCACGGATGTGAGCCTTCAGAGTCCTCCTCCCCCTCTCCAGGCCAGCATAATTGCTGCGCGCAGATCTGAGTAATGCCTCGTGCCCAGCGTCATCGTTAATTCATCAGGTGTTGCAAAAGCTGTGACGGCCCTGGGTTATTGACATAAAAGAAAGCCAGACCCTCATGGAAGCTTCACTTGCTATTAAAACAAAACGAAGGCAGAGGCACATGTGCAGCGGCTGCCAAGTGGCTGGGCTCGAAGGCTGCCAACTGATGTCGCCAGCTGCTAAGGGATGCATGGTGCTGGCACATGCTCAGCAGCTGCGCAGCCTGTTCGGGCTTTGCTGGCTGGGGATACAAAAACATCCGAGAGGTGTGTCGTTAGCTGTGTCTGCACTGGTCTGCCAGATTGCTTCTGAAGGGTGGAGTGACCTGTCCTCACTGGTCACCTCTAGATGTGCCCCGCACAGGCTTCTGCATCTCTTTAGTCCTTCCCAGCCCCTTATTTCTCTCAACAACTGAAGTCCTGGACTGGGGTCTGAAAGGCGACAGGCTGTAATCCTCCCTGCTCCTGTTTCTCCGCTGCCCACCTAGGATCAGAGCAGAAACAGTTGTAAGCAACAGCCTCAGCCTCCAGAGATGACTGAATGGAGCAGGTTGGTCTTTCTCCGACGTAACTTAGCTAACTCACTGCGGATAACAGTATGGCAGAGTATTACACGGCAGCTTTGCCTCTGCCACAGGCATCATCCCCTGTGATGTAACGTATTTAAGTTCCTCTGTTGCTTTTCCAGAAATAAGTAGAAAACCACTTCATGTAGAAGGAATGAATTAGTACAAAATCCCATATTTTTAGATTGCTTTTAGACCATCTGAGCTGCTAACACTATATCACTGACTTTGACACTGGAACTTTATGAGGGTGATAGATGAAGAGATTTGGAGTGAACTAATTTAGTAGGTGATATTTCTGTCAGTAAACAACCAGGAGCACATCCCACCAATTTAGAATCAGTAAAACTGCATATCCACAGCAAAGGTTGAGAAAATGGCTTGCTTTTTTCCCCACAAGGATGTCCTAAAAACATACTGGAACTAAGATAAAACGTAACAATCTCATTTCCACGTATAACCAAAATTTCTCTTTTGGGTTTGAATTTAGTTGAGGTGATAATGAATCCTTCTGTAACATCAAAAACTAAGTTTGGCTTAAAATCCAGAACAACTGGATTTTAATGGGGTATTTCTGATTCTGATAAGAGTCCAGAAAAAAATTTGGCAGTGACAGTCCCACATTAGAATAGATTTCAGGACAAGGAAAAATAGAGAACAGCAAGTTTGAATCTGTCATGTGGTCCAAAAACATGCTTCTGAGTTTCATAGTAATTGATCAGATCTGCAGAAAGGTATACTATTCCTTTCAGCATACAAAGCACAATAAAGCAATTATCTCAAGATAAGTTAATGGAAGACAGTTAATGGTAAAGATGCCACGAACCTTCACAGGAAAAATATTGACAGTAGGTTTCACTCCCCCTCACCATCTTCACTCCTCCACAACCAGCAAAAATAACATGGATTGTCAAGCACAACATCAAAATAATTCAAGGGTGATTTGCTGTTCCTAAAATATTTGCAGCCACATGAAATATCAATTTTATAACTTATTGCCTGCACATGTGTCTGGCTGACCATGCATGCAAGTCAAAATGTATTTCTAAATCCAGCTGTTTCTCATGATGCTGCAGGCCCGAAGTCTGAGCAGAGTGGGTCATCAGAGAAAGGCCATGCTGTGCTGGTGGGGTTTCTTCTTTAAGATTCCATAATGAGACTTGAATTGTGAGAACAAAAAGACAAAAAAAGAATTGGGATAGTTAGTGGAGGTAGGAAGAAGGGGAAAAGAAAGCTAACAGGGCATCCTGCAGGGCCGTGAAGCTAAGAACAAGAAATTTTATTTTAATGAAGATGACGGTGAAAACAGAAAGTGCTCCAAAAAAAGGAATAAGCAAATGCCACCCAGTTTAGACAGTGTGGGTGGTATGAAGAACAGTGACACTGTTAGTCACAGATGAAACAAGTGGGGGACAGGTATGTGAAGAAAGAAGCTGAATTCAATCACTATTGTACTGTGCCTATGAAGTTGCACAAAGCCAGTCAGTGAAAGAATCTTATTGTATGTCAAGGAGAGAAAATTGTCTTCACTCACGGACTTCAGAGCTTTCAAAAAAAGAGTTTCTGTATCGTTCACACATGCCTTGATAGAGTTATATGGCAGGAACAGATGAAATGGAATAAGGTCAAAGAAAAGTGAATATCAGTAAATACATCATATTATATTATGTTATATTATATTATATTATATTATATAACATGTAATATTATAACTATTAACAAGTACACCCTTTACTCCAGGAGAGTGAAAATAGTTGTTGAA
>VXAL01014046.1:140591-151959 GCA_013399475.1 Chauna torquata | reverse complement strand
CGCGCTGAGTGCGGGCGGGGAGCGGCCCCGGTGTCCCGGCCTCGCCTCGCCGGGTGCCGCGGGGGCAGAGCCGCCGCCGGGGTGGGCAGGGCCGCTGCGGGCACTTGGGCCGGAGCCGGCTGCCGGTTCCGTCCCAGCGGCTCCTTGGGGCAGCCGGGCAAGTAGGAAACTCGTGCATCGAGAAACGTGCAAGCCTGTTGTAGCGTAATCGCACGTAGATTAACGCACAGCCCAAACTTAGTTTCCGGAAACATCTGCGGCACCTTTGCCGTCAGAACTTCGCCGAACCCGCCTGGAAGTGCTAGATGTGTTTGTCTTCTCACGAGGAGTTCCCGAAAGATATGGGTGGGCCGTTTCTCAGAACGGGGGTAGGAAAGTGCATCTCGTACAAAATCCACTGGGTGCTGGTACAGCGGTAAATTGATGTCAGACGTCTGAGGAGAATCTGGGCTGCTGCTCCCGGAGCTCATTCATGAGTTGCTCTCGCCTTCATAGGGGGCTGCCTGCTTGCCTGTGCTGCTCCTTGGAAGTGATTATTCATTCTTACACAGGCAGGTGTGTAGGTGCTGGGAAGGTTTATAGATGTGCCTTTGAGTACAGTGCTACGCAACACCAATTAAAATGATTCATACTGATTTTTTTTTTTGATCCAACTGTTCTTTCCAGCTTGACGCTTTGCCACAAACAAATCAAAAACCTGACAAAACCAAATCCCGTTGATTGCAATCTCAGTGCTTCTGGTTCTGATGCTTAGCTGTAATTTATGGTACCTATTGCAGCCAAGATGACAGCAGGCACTTAAGAGCTCAGTGTGCATTTGATCCAGGCCTCTTAGTGACTTTGATAGTAGTGTGCCCTTGGAAAGGGCATTTCTGTGGCTCGTAGCTGTTCTGTGCATGTCTTGAGGAAATCTTGCAGTGGGCAGAAAACCGTTCCAAGTGTCAGCCATAGGAGTGCTGCTTTCATGAAGAAGCAGAACCTTTTCAGGTACTTCTTCAGTTCTGTGCGTAGTACGCTTGCATACAAACACTAGTGTTTCCAGTCAGAGCAAGAGCAGTTCACATAAACAATTCATTTTAGGAGCAGTGCTACTGTTTTACAGAGCGTGAATTGGTTGTATTTGTTTTCCAGTCTAATAGGAGTATGCTTTAAGCTGTAAATTGACCCTAACTTTTGAATACTAACAACTAATACTTTTCTTAAGGATCCTTCTCAGCTTCTGAAAGGTTCTTGCCATAGGTTTTTGTGCAAGTTTCTATCTCGGCAGTTACTGCTCAGGTGAAAATAGGTTGCTCACAGTGCTTCTTTATCACTGGAGGATCATGTTGTGGATGTTAAGTCTTTAAAATGTATTTCAGTATAGTGTCTCAAGGTTTATACAGACATAATTCAATAGATGGTCCTATTTAATATCTTGTTGCTCAGTTGCTGTTAGCTATAGTATTGAAGTCTGTTTCTATAAAATACCGTGACTATCTGATAATGTAGGAGTTGGAAGCCAGAGTAACAAAAGCATCAGAATGAGTTCAGGGACGTAACTGCATATGACTTATTAGTAAACTGCGGATTTATTTTGGTAGTGGAAATTGCAGTTCACTTGTGCCAGAAGTTGTGACCATTCATCTCACTGGAGAGACAGTTCCAACAAAACCCTCAGTTCTGTGCTTTGTAGTCCTGCAGGTGAGGGTTGCACAAAAGGTAGTAATGCCATCGTACCTCAGTCCATGGAGTCAGATTTTTGATCTGCCCAGCTGGTAGCTGGATTTTTTTGAAAATAACTTTTTCCTTTAACCAGCTCCATTCTTTTTTTTTACCTGACTACAGCATGATATCAGCTGTCAGCTTTTCTCTCTAAGTGATTTTTCTACACAGGTTGTTGACAAAAAAGCATAGGAAGAGCTTCTAGAAAGTCTTTTGAACAAAAAATTAGACAAAAAAAAATCTTAAACTATAATGTGTACCTCTTATGTTCTCTGATATTCTAGAGAACTAAAATCACGTGGATGGAAGAGGCAGCATGGCACAGAAATCGTTCAACGCAGATACAGGTGCTCTGCTTTTTTCAGAGTCATGTGCCATAGCACTGCATTCTGTTCTGGTGTGCATGTGTTTGAGCTGTCCTGGGCGAAGGAAGGAAGGGAGGGAGCTGTAATGACAGAGGGTCGATATTGGCAGAATTCAGATTTTACATGAAGAAGGGCAGCAAATGTAGAGCCAGGCTCTTGAGGATTCTCAGACATGCATCACTGCTCACCACACCAGGCAGTGACAGAAGCAGACAAAGTGAGTAGAAGGGCTGCACTGGAAAGAAAGTGATACCGTTTCTTGGCTAGATGATATTCTGTACTTCATATGCTTTATTATGGTTAGATAATATGTTGTATGTTTGCTCTTGCCTGCTGTTAAAATGGTGACTGTGTAGGAACGGTTTAACTAGGAATACAGACTGTGATCGCGAGTAGCAAACGGGGGAGATTCGTGCCCCACTTTCAAGTACTTTCTCCCATCTGCTAATGTCGCTTCCGATTTTTACGATCGATTAGCTCAATGTAGGTAAAATGATTTTGGCAATGTTGTGTTTCTGCTCCATCTTTTCATCCTGTGGCAGCATGCTGTAGCTCCAAGTAGTGGGTGCTTTAGGTCAGGTTGGTGATTTTACTCCTGTTGATTTCCAATGAGGTGTGATCCAAATGCAGTCTTCAAATTTACTTGTCAATCTGCTAAGTAAGTTCCTCTATCCTATTTCAGTCCGGAAAATCAGTCTTTCCTCAATCATGAAATGCATATGCAGTTTTGTCACTCTGTGCACTTAGGTTTATTTTGTGCATGTGATCTTTTTGTACTTCTATTTGGAAAGGGAGGTCTTAGTCCATATCCTTCTTAACATGGTCCTTATTGGGTTAAGTTTTGACCTTCTTCCTTCACTACCTCTTCTGTGCCCTAACAGACCCCATAACAGCTCGGGGAAGCTGTCAGCAATATGGGGAGACCTGGGCACACCAAGAACCAAGTGGGGCCTGTTCCTCAGTCCATTCGCAGGCCTACCACCAGAAGGATGCAGTTCCATCAACTAATTGCCCTAGCGCGAGATATGACAGGACACACTATCTGTGGCCTCCGCTAATGGCAGAGGCTGCAGGGAAACCCAGCCGCTGCCGTGGCTGCTACGCTGAAGAACGGTCCTCAGGTAGGTGAGCCGTAGCCTTTCACCTTTGAGTTAGGTGAGTCTCGAGTGTTTTGATACTTAACGCATCTGTTTGCCCTGTAGTTGCATAAGCTGTAGGTGGGGAGAGGTTTGTGACTGGGTGGCTTGGAGCAGTTCCTGCCACCTCACCGTCACGTGTTTTACCTGGACACTTATGTCTGGACACTTACTGCTTCTAAGTGCTATCAGTGAGTTTAAACAGTTTAGCTTCCAGGAGGCAGTTGAAACTGGATGTTATTAACAAGCACTGAAATGATTGTTTGTTTAATGTTTGTCTTCGGTTAGAGGTCTGAATTGCTCACCAATCTGTGAGCTTGTGATAAAGGGTGGCTATTGAAGCTGTGCTTACCTGCGAGCCGGAGTTAAAATAACAGAAGGCTTTTGCATAGGAGAAGCTGGGGGGAAGAATATGAAACTGAATCTTGATGGAATTGTTTTTAAAAGATATTCTGAGAAGTGTCCTGATTTATAGTCTGTATTTTGCTAAATGTCTTAAAATTTAGTCAAAACATCACTAAATTGCTCTTTCTGAAGACAGCTGCAAGACCTTCCCACCTGGATGTAGTTTTCTGTTTTCATTAGTCTTTTTTTCTTCTTTTCCTTTTCTTTTTCCTTCTTGGAAAGGTAAATAGGGGCTCGCATTTTCCCCAGAAGAGTTTTGAAACAGTTTTTTAAATTTCAGCTTGTATTTCTTGTAAGCACATCAGCTGCAGCAGATGGAGATGATGCATGTGGACTTGAATACAAATATTTTCTGTTTTTCTTTTTCATAGATACAGAAACACTGAAGTAGCAAATCGGCCAATTCCTTTTAACTGTAATAGTGCCACTTTCCTGTATGTGGAAGTGGTGCCCCATGACCAAAGCTTGTGTTGGCAACACAGTGAAGTCCTCTTTCCTCTTGCTCCTTCCTTACATAGGGAAGATGAAAGTATAGAAATTGTACTGGCAGCGTGGAAAGTGACTTAATGCTTTTGACCTTCTGTATTAATTTTCCATTATAAATGAGGGGTTTTAGAAAGAAGGAAAGGTGCTTATATTCAGGTTTTCTGCCTTTAGTTTCCAGTGCATATTAGAAAATGATTTGTGAAAGCACTTTGAAGCAGTGCAGCAAGCCCAGTAACCAGGAGGAAAAAGACTGAAGGGTTTGACTTGCTTAGGTAAGAAATAACTACACAGCAGATGTGCTAAGGGTGCTGTTGTTATATCTGTGCTCGTTTAAAGTATTCTTGAGCCAAACTGTAACACTTTTCCATTAATAATACTAACACAATGGCTATCTAGTGCCTCTTGGAAATCTCAGGTCGTGGTAGTGAGAGATTCAGTTATTTTTTCGTCTTTGTTGCAGAGCTGGGAAAACAATTCCTACTAGAATTATGTATGTACATGGAACACAATTCCATTGAAGCACCAAGTTGCATTTTATTTTTAAATGTGAGGGTTTTGTGTTATGATTACTAAATAAAAGGCCTTCTGAAATGTGATAGCTTGTTTTTTTTCGCTTGTTGAGGCTGTGTATTAACTGGAAAACATACAAAAACTTAGTAGCAATGTATTCTTACAGCTGTTTTTGTTGGCTTAATTGTCAGGTCTGGAGAATGCAGTCTCTAGCTAGATTCTCTTTAAAGGCACTAGTATGTCATGCCATACTTGGTTTAATAAATCTGACCAAACAAATACATTCTGATTTTAAAAAAAAAAAGACGTTCATAATTCCAAGTTACTGTGTCGTACCTTTGTGAAAACGTTAGCTGTGCGGGTAAAGGGCACCCCCTCTGTGTGTTCTCTCAGTCTGACAGCTAGAGCCAGATCTATTTTGAGGGAATTGCAAACTTTTAGCCAATGTTGTGTGAAGTCTTACTTTGGTGTCAGAAGAAGCATCTCTATTTTATGATCTGGTGTTAAATTTATGAACTCTGTGGTTTACCGGAGCAGCATAGGGACATTAGAGCCTAAATGCCACTATTTCCACAACTCATGGAGGAAAGTTGATTTGGAAGGCTGCAAATGTCATCAAAGACAAATGGATTTCACTGAAGCTCTTGGACACTTCAAACGTGATCTAGTATGAAAAATAATTCCTTTTCTTGTATGTCAGACACTTTGCGCTAATATAAATGCATCTGCCTGGTGGTTTAGAAACCACCCCATATCTCAGTACATCTTTTTCATACAACTTAAGCTGTGTTAACACAACAGAGCATGATGTGAGCCTTCTGGCTTTACTTGTCTTGTCTAAAGAGCGATTTTTCCAATGAAATGTGAGGTTTCTCGGGAGGATTGACCAGTCTGCTGAGCCGGGAGGAGAGGGAACAGCCTTGCTGGTGTGCTTTGGCAGGCACAATGGCACCTGGTGGGGATGGTTCTCTCTCCTCTAGTGGCCTAATGTACGTGGGTAAGCTCTGAGCTGCGTACGGAGGAGGTCGTCTACCTGTCTTGCTGTGACCTAGGTCAAGAAATTGTGTCTTAACTTTGATGTTTGATTGCTATTCTAGGAAAAGGTCTGCTGGCAGACTGCTGGTAAGCATGTAATTCGTAAGTTTACAGTGCTCTAGCAAGCTGATAGAATGCGAAACTCTTACCAGCCTGTTTGTGTGCAATCCCTTTATGTTCTTAGACCATCACAGCATACACCAAGTCTGTTGATAATCTCACTGCTGAGTCAGAAATACTCGGTGATGAAAGAAATAGTGTTTCAGATGGAAACATGTACTACTTCTCTTTTTGCTTCTGAAATTCTTTTTTTTCCCAAAACCATTGAGCCTGTTCATGAAGGCAGAGTACAGAACGAGGAGTGCTGAGGAGGCTGCTCATCATTTTCTTTAACATCTACAGATGGAATTGTTCTATTTTCATACAGTGGTCATCTATGTAACGCAAAGTATTTTGTTACCTGTCATAAAGTAAACTATTATAAAAGACTACTCATCCCAAATGTTAGTTAATGCTAATATTAAATCTGTTTGCTTGAAATTGATGCCGTTTTGCCAGGAAAAAGAGAGCAGTGAGGCAGTTTTGAGTTGGATCTCTGCTGTAGTTGCTCTGACACTATTTTCCTTGAGACTTGGTGAGCAGAGGGAGAAATCGTAAGCTGTATTCAGCCCCTTAGCTGTCATGTGCTTCTGTATGTAGACTGTTCAATGCGTAAATCCGTGGTGGCTTTCCCAGGCCTCGCTGCTGAAGGGCAGAGCTCTGCCTGCTGCTCTGCTGGGATTGCTGGGATGGAGCTCAGCCAGGGGAAGCCGCGTCTCGCTCTGTGGTCTCGCTCACCAGGCAGTTACCTGGCTGTTGTGAGTGGGGTAAGTCTGGTTGGTGAAGCGAACCCTACAACTACTCTGTTGAGTAACAGAGGTGGGAGTTCCAGCCCCTTTTTATCTCTAGATGGAATTCCCATTTATTATGAAATTTAGTTCAATTTTCTTTGGATTCTTTTTACTTACAATCCTGTCTAAGAATACGGATGCCCATTATCAGAAAAGGCAAAGTGCTTGGGAAGATCTGTGCATTGCATGGGTTACCATAGATAAGGGATTTCTTACTTCTGAAATCTAATTGAGAGGTATGCCACGTTCCCCAAGAAACCTTTCAAGAATGAAAGTATGATTACAAAAAAAAAAAACAAACCACAACCAAATGCCAAAACTCCAAGGTAAAAAAAAAAAAAAAGCATGAACAATATCTTATCTCCAAAATGTACTCTTGGGTGGTAGAAAATCTATTTCCATTGTTCACTTTAGCACTGCTGTGTTGCATTTGTCAATTTGACGTTTCCTTAAGCTTTATTACAATGGAAGGCTTATGATTTATTTGGACTTCCTTTTTTTTTTTTTTTTGAGTAATAGTAAAACTACAAACTTAAGTAGCTTAGGGGAGTTAAATTTTTCATCATGTTGTCATCTCAATGACCATGTAGTATCTTAGGGAAATTGTCAACTATATAGAAAATTTTTCATAAAATTTTGACTTAGAATAAGTTTGGTGATTCTCTTTTTCTATTTTAAACTCTGCGTGGGTTATTCTACTCATGCTGACATAGGTAATACCCTGGGCAGGGCCACGCGTATATTACTTAAGTACTAGAAAGGGTTGAGGTTTAATGTTATAAAAAGGAAGTTGGTACTTGGTCACTTGTGATAAAACTATTCTAAAGCTGTTCTCTCAAAATGTCAAATATCGCTGTAACTGTCTACCTATAAACCATATTCAGCAAGGTACTGTTTGCTGAAATTCGTACTGGTCCTGCTCTTTTGATTTGGTTTGCTTCCCTATTCTGAAATTTTACTTAGAGTAACTTAGACTGGGTTCTAGTCTGAGTTCTGTGCTTAAATGCAGAAACTTAGCCTTATGTTTTTGCAGAGGAAAGTGAGCAGCCATTCAAGATGAAGTGGAATGAGTGTAAGACGTACAGAAACCCAGTTTCCTTATTGTTTATACAGGTTCTCTCCTTGCTCCGGCAAGGATACTCCAGCATTGATTGGAACATTCGAAGTAATGACTTACTGCCATCTTGCTTTTGAAAACTTTTAGCATCCAGATATCCTAAACCACTCGTACCGCTTGAGAAACCAGCGAAGGAGGTAGTATCGCCAGAGACGACCAGTACTTTTGGTACAGTAAAAAACTAAAAACTAAGTGTGCTGCTAAGACGTGGCATTGCATAAGGCCAGCAAGCTGCTTGTTTGACAGACTCTCTGCTTGCTTGTTGTAATGCAGTTGGCATGTATTGCTACAAGAAATAAGTGCTTTTTTTTGTTTATTTACATTAATATAAACTGGAGATTTTAGACTTTATAATATAAAATTAATACAGTGACTTTGATCTCAGAATTATGTGGTCCCCCTGGGGACTTTGGGGACTTACTGTTAATGTGATTGAAGAAATGTTTCACGTCCTGGTCTTCTGGAAAGTCTCCTGAGCTCCATAATTTCTAGGTAATCTATACAAGTCTGCATAATTTCTAGATCATAACAAACTAGAGATTTCAGATTGAAATAGCTTCCTTCACTTGGAGATGCTTGATGTCATCTACCTATGCCTTTTCATGTGGAAAGTGCCGTGCATTAAATTATGTGGTCCAAACATAATGCAGAAATAGTATCTGTTAAAAATGTAGTTATTCAGTTAACCGCCTTTAGCCTTCTGTGTAATTAATGCTTTAGGAAAGGTAAAAGAGAAGATTGCCCCAATTAAAACTTTTCCAAATTTTGCATGTGTTTGAGCATGTAATATGCTCGTGCATGATAATTATTTTGCACACTTTTTTTTAAGATGGTCAATTTAAAAAAACAAAATTCAAGCCTTGAGTTATTGTTCTTTGACTATATGTGTCTCATGTAAAATAGTACATTTGATAGTTATTGGGAAACAGATTTTCCTTTTAGCTATCTTTTCTGGTATGAGGGGTACTTTTGATTTAGCCCTTCTTAGGAAAGGTCACTTAATGGAACTTTTACTTTCAGTGCAGCTCGAACCCTTCAGAGTCATAGAATAGAAACACTTTAATCTTCATGTAATAGGCATGAATTAAATGGATCGTGTATATTCTGTGAACAGAGAGGTAATGATTTAGTGTATAATCTGTATTAAAAGAATGACATCAGTTTCTTAAAGAAAGAATTTAGTAACTTCTTGAAGAAATTACTTAAAGCTTACCTATGCAACTGAAAGATCTTTTCTTTTTTCTTATAAAAAGAACAAAGTAAATGGAAAAAATGAGATAAGTATATCGTGCAAGCAGTAATTAAGGAAGCTGACTTGGATCTCTCTGATGCAGTTTATTTTTTGCTGGTAAGGAAATGGATCAGATTGGGAAAAGCTGAACATGTGTGTGAGTTGTCTTTTGTCAACCACTGTCCCTTTTCTTTCTTTCTCCTTAAATTGGCATGGTGTTATTTCAGAAACCAGAAAGCAAGTGTTCTTGATGCCATTTTATTTCAGGCATATCCTTTAACATCTAGCCTGCCTTTTGGAATTTTTGGAGTGTGAGTAACCCGTGCCTGAAACAGACTCTTGCTTCCTCTGAAACACAGTGAACCTTTTTAAGGCAAAACTGACGAAATACAATTTTTAACCCAGTAGAGTGCGTATTTCATTCAAAACTATGGGGTATGAAATCATTGGTGGTTTTCTGAGTGTTTACTTTCGATTCTTAGGGATTTGTGTGTTAGTTATTAATATATCAACCCTTGCAGCCATAATACATACTGATGTACAGTCTTATTTACACTTACCACACCTTGTTTACTGGATCATTTGCCAGTTTCCATTTGTATATGATGGGCTCATCATGTTCATTCCTTTTTGGGTACTCTTTGAGTGTGGTTTTTTTTTTTAATTTAATCTCGACAAGTAGCCATTGCTTTAGCTTTTGGCAAATTCCAGAATGTCACTTTTTCAACCTATACATTTCTCTCTGAATAATAAAAAGAGCAAATAGGAGCATTGGAAGACTACAATATTATGTGTTTGGAGATGGACGTACTCCATGGCAATTCTCCTGTCATCTCAAAGCAGTTATAAGGAGCAGGTGGCTTGTGTTGTTCTCTCCTACTGCTTGTACCCAGGGACAAAAACTTTCTTCAACCTATGTGCTAAGTACTTGGTAGCTTTTAGGGTGTTAGTGCACATACTGTAATCTGCTCCTGAGCAGTTGTTGTGCTTGCTTTGGGAAGGAAGACTTTCCTGTGTACATGCCAGCTCTGAGAGGAGGCATTTCCAGAGTTAAATCCTGCCTTACTGTGTGGCAGCAATCACAGTTAAAGGCTCCTGCTTGACCTGGGGGAAGGATGTAGTCTTGAAAAGTCTTTTTCGTTTCAAAAATCTAAGAAATTTGAAAGGTTTCTACAGTGAGGCCAACTTGACTTGAGAGGAGCCAGAGCCATAAGTGTCAGTGGTGGCCCAGGCTTTGGTTCCCAGAGCGCTTTTCTTGGAGGTGGCCTGGACCCTGTCACCTGGACTCTAGCAATTTTTTCAAAACCCTCTGAGGAGCCCTGAGGCAAGGTGGGGAGAAGATGCAGGAAATGGTGAGCGATTCTCCATGCCGCAGACAGAGAGGTCTGTCTGCCTCTTGGCGTGTTCCTGTGTGTAGAGCTGTGTTGCTACAAAGCTCTGGTATTTTCTTCACGTCAAAATGCTTATTGTGAAGCAACAGAATTGTTGCGTTTCAGCGTGCTGCACTTTTACTTGTAAATGTCATTGGTTTCTGGTTACTTGTACTGTGAAAATAACTTTCAGTCACTTGCTCTTCACAGCTTTTGGCTGTATGCAGTGATCCATCCCTTCCTTAATGCTGGCCAGTTCAGTGTAACTCATGTTGCGTTAAGAGTGTAAGTCATCAGTCTCTGTTAATGTATTGCCCCATCTTTCATGGCAGTCTGAATGGTTAGAAATTGTGTTTTATTGGCTTTATTGGGTTTTGTGGAAGATTGGAGAGAAATGTATGTGGAAGAAATTGATTTCTTTAGCCAGATGTTCTTTTAAATACAGTTAGCTTCTATTTTCAGATTGCAAATTCGGTACTTCATTAAGTCTTGGCAATGGGTTGATTTTTTACAAAGCAAAAGTAAAGATATGGCATCACAAATGTAAAACAGTTTTGTTCAAGATCAAGAGACGTGAGAATTGCCAGCTGGATCCACAACCACGTTGCCAAATAAAGATTTCTGCCAGTGACACTTCCTCCCCACCCTCCAATTTTCCTATTACGTTGTACTTCATGAAATAATGTAAACAAAGCAAATAGGTAGCTGCAAAAGTGGCAGCGGTGTTAGAAGTAATGAGGCTGATACACCTTTTCTTCTTGAATATGTCAGACAGACTTCTTGTGATTCTGTGTCCCTCTCCCTAACCAGGATGAACAGAACAAAGATGCGTTTGTGGTTCTGGTGCAGCATAAACAGCCAGTGTCAACAATGACTGGTTCAAGAGCGAAGTATACGTTACATCCTCCATTATTAGATCTGGTTTATCGAAAAGGAAAAAATCTTTGGGTTTTGTATGTTTTCACTGTTGGTTTAACTACCTGGTTTGGATGCTAGGAATGTATTGAGTTGGTCTTGCTTCCAGATGCTGGTGGTTACATTCCCTGCAGTTGAGACAAATATGGCTGAGTGTTTTTTGTGATTTTTTGACCTTTTGTGGAAGCTCTGTTTTAAAAAAAAAAA
>VXAL01014046.1:94163-140499 GCA_013399475.1 Chauna torquata | reverse complement strand
AAAAAAAAAAAAAAAAAGGAGGGGGGGAGGGACAAAACCCCCTTATTTATTCTTTCCTAGCCATGGAGAAAAAAAACATTGATAGCTTTCCCACTGTGGGGTGAGAGCATGCACAGCTGATCTGTGCACGAGCTGATGGGCAGCGTGTAGTAGATGTGACTTGTCTGTATGGGTGCAGATCTGCTCTCAGCCTAATCCAGGTTGTTGCAAAGGGAGTGTCCCATTCCTCCCCACCACCCCAAAAGCCTCGGGATGTGCAGTCCCGTTCCTGCTTTCCATGCTGGCATCAGTCATTTTCTCTAGGTCTGGCTGTATTTCTGGCTGAGCACAAGTGCTAGAATAAAGGACAAGTCCTCAATACGTGATCAAGCAGGAATTTAGGAATGGGAGGAAAAATATCAAATCGCCCTTTGCAGCAGCAATGTGAATTTAGATCACTTCAAGGTACAATTCTGTATTTGACCTCAGCATCAGTCTTATTTTCTCCTGAGAAGCGCCATAAGGGCTTTCTGCCTCGGGCTGGAGCTTCTTCTCTCATATCCCGCTGGGAGCCCTGTGTCACATACGGTGACTTGCACTAGTGAGCAATCTTCCGTGTTACTTTCTTAGTCTTGTTAGGTAATTGCAATTATATTTGGGAGCATTGTTGACCTCAAAATTCCTCTAACCTCTTGTGAGTGGGTAGGGGTCTGTTTTTCTTCTCCCCTCCTCTGGCTGTCTCTCCAGGATTATTCCTCCTGGGGTCGCCGGCTGCCCCTGCGTAGCACAGCGCTCTGCTTCAGCACTGCAGAAGGCATCCTCAGCCTAAATCCATCCCTTTCCTCCCTGCTGGAGAAGAGGCTGTGTAATGTCATCTGAATTTTGGAACAGCTGATGAGAATGAGGGGAGGGAAGGATGCCAGAGGCACACTGAGGTCCGGCCCCATGATATAGCATGAAACAAATGGTAGGAGCACAAACTTAATCCAAGTCTCCAGTGAGTGTTGGTGTTACTGGTATGTCACTGATGCAGGCAATTCACTATTGCCATAGTAGAGGCTGCTTTCCACTGCCCAGGGGAAAAACGTTAAATAGATCAGATTGCTTATTTCCTCCCATGTAGAAAACAAAACAAGTTTGTTCTCTGTGCAGAAAACCTTGAGGATTTTTGTTTATAATTCACTAATTCTCAAGCTGATTAGCAGAACTGTAGGTGCAAAATGTAACTTCAGCACTTAAAGGAGTTTGCTGCTTGCTCACAGTTGAAATTGTTACAAAGGAAGAGTTTGGGGAGGAAAAAAAAAAAGGCTAACAGCGAAAAAGGGAAAATGGGCAAAGTTGAAATATGCTATATGGCAGAACCAAATCTTTTATAAATTATCGGTTAGTTTCAAGGGAAGATTAAACAGCATTGGGGTTAAATAAATGGGTCAGACTGGTAGTACTTCATAAAGCAGAAGTCCTAGAGCAGATTTGGAGGGAGGATGTGCACAGCTGAGACTTGCGCTGAGGCTTGAGTGAGCTCTGCAGTTGGAAGCTGCATAGGTGTGCTTGAAACTGAGCTGGTTAATCCTCTGGGGGGAAGGCTCGTTCTTACCACAGCCTGCAGAAACACTGGCCCACATTTAACTCGGTTAAGCTGCTTGCCTTTAGACTGCTGGGGCTTACTCTTCCTTCATTGTTCTCTTTCCTTATTTATATGACTTTACTAAGATTGTTGATTTTATAAATAATGTCGGATCACTTTCATGAACAGAGTAAAATGTTTTTTTAGTAGGACTTAAAATTCACATGCAGAAGAAATTACTGAATAGTGGCGCTACATAACAACCCAGCAGATGCTCTGTGCTCTTATAACGTAAAAGCCAAAAGAAAACATTTTGAGGTAAAGTTCCAAGTAAAATATAGTGTCTGTTTTCACATTATATCATATACCATTTACTCCTTCAGCTGTTTATCAAAGACAACTGATACTGCAGCTTGGTGTTTGGCTATGCAAAAAGTCAGATCTTGAAGTCTGACTGGTTTCACAAAGGCAGTAAGAAGGCTTTGCTAAATGACTTGGGGAAGGGAAGAAGAAAGGCATCCAACTGCTAAGTGTAGTGTGCTACCTTTAGCAGTAGGTAAAGGGTTAAGAATAGCTTAATTGCTACTGCGTTCTCTATTCGTTGGGAATTTAATCACAGAATCACAGAATGGTTGAGGCTGGAAAGGACCTCCAGAGATGATGTAGTCCAACCCCCCTGCTCAAGCAGGGTCACCTAGAACATATAATACAGAGAGGTAGAAGTTACCTGAGTGTAATTTATGGCTGGTAATTAAATTGTCAATGGTTTCTTACGGTGTTCTTAATTGCTGATAGGTGTCAGTGGTTTCGTAAGGACTCCTTGGGAGCTCATACTTTTGTCTTTATTGCCACAGTGCAGTGAGAAATTAGCGGCAGCAAAATTACACTGGCTGTGGGTCTGTAACTGTTTGAACAGTTCCGTTCATCTGTCTGCTCTCTTTCTCATTCTGGGTAGCTGCCTTAATTCTGAGACAGATGAAAAACAATAAACTCTGTATGCATTTAAAATTATTTCAGAGAGAATCTTACTTCTGCAGTCTTCCTTGCTGCCAAGGTTGTCCTCAGGCAGGCAATGAGACTTCCCGTTCCAGAACTGGCCGATACTCAGCGGTACGTGATTTAATAGCGGTTTGTCTCGAGTTTTCTGTAATGATCATAGTAGAACTCTCCGAAAGGGGCAGAAAATAATAATCCCCCCAAACCCCTCAGACTTACCGGTGTCCTCCCTGTGTTACTGCACTGCTGTGACTGCCTGTACGTGGCGTTGGCTGGGTTGCTGCTGTCTGACTGCGTGCAGGCGCTGATGCTGCGGGCACCGGTGACGGTGGGAAGCGCTGCTGTTGCCAGCCTGGAGTTTGCTCTAACGGTGGGCATTGCTGTGCATCTCTCTGGGTGTTAACCAAGGAACTTCCTTGTTTCAAGACCCCTGGCTACTGCAAAAGGCAAAAGCCTGCGTTCACTGCCTGGGAATAACAGTAACAACAGCAGGTGCGTTAGAAAAAGTGAGTGAGCGTAGCATGGACCTGATGCTGCGAGGCACAAGCCCCTGTGTTACGGGGATGTGGTGGTTGTGCTGGGGCAGAGGAAGAGAGCGGCCCCGGTGCTGCTGGGGCTGCTGCCAGTCACTTCGTCCCTCAGAGGGCTGTGCTGTGAGCGTGGGATCGTCTGCCTGTGTTTGAAAGCCAGTGCTGCTCTCTGTTCTTTATAAATTACCTTTTTTTCTTCCTTTCCTGGGGAAACAAGTGTGGCTTTGGGCAGGTAGGGGGAAGGGCGTAAGGGAAAGGAGGGGTGGGAGGAAATACTCCCCTCTCAACTTCTCAGGTTTCATTTTAAGAACAGGACCTCGGGGAACATCATTAAATAAAGGATTGTAATGGTGTGTGTACCTCCCTAGATATTTCATGAGCACTCACATGCATCGCATCATATCAGGGATGCCTAAAATTTCTGTACTACAAGGCGATGAAAGCCCTGCACTAGATCAGATCTCTTTGGTTGTGCCCAGAGCTCTGATAACTCCTGTTAACAAATCTTTTGTGGTGTCCCACAGAATTGTTTAGCTTATCCTCTTAAGTGAAACTGCTACAAAGGGCATCTTAAAACCTCTTCTCACACCATGACAATACATAGATACTGTGATTTTATTTCCAGTTCAGTGCTCTTGTTGAGCTGCTTGTCTGCTCAGCTAAAAACTGGTGAAGTCATGGATAGATACTTAACCTCAACCCAGAGAGGCACAGGAAAAACCAGAGCCGGCAGAGAAGCTAACACCTCACCTTACTGAAACACGGTTAGAAGGGTATATTTGGATTAGATTAATTCCACTCTAATGTTAGTCTGAAGAATTTACCTAGCCTTTTTCCACAGCTAATGGGGAGGGTGTTAATAATCCCACGGAAGATTCATTCATTTGAAGGTAGAAGAATTTGCTTTACCATTGAGAAATGTCCCTCCATAAGCCCCTGGGAACTCATTGCAGTCCCCGAGCATTGAAACAGAGTGAGGAGAGAAAAACCCAACCTCCATTTGGGATGATGGGTATTATGGTTCTGCAAATCAATTTGCCTTTTCGCGGCAGAGAATCGTGACTTTGTGGATGGCTCACTCCAGTCAGGGAGTTGCTGCCAAGAAATAAGCTTTTGTAGCACTCTAGTACCTTCTTACTTTTTTTAATTTGTCTTTGTTAAATAATATATAACATACTTCTGTAATGCACAGATCAGAATACCGTGTTATTGTTCATATTTACTCTCCAGCAATATCTCCCATGTTTCTGGCATTTCTATATAAACACTTCAGCTATTTTTCTTACCTTTTCCAGTTCTCTGGAAAGAGTCACCTTCTCTGAAGGTGACAGCTCAAATTCTGTATTTCTGTCCTTACCCTGCAAACTGCAAGTCCGTTCTACCTTGTCATCATATTAGGTGATTAACCACCTTGAATCTTGAGGCAAGCATCTTATTTCACATATTTTGAAACTGCAATTTGAGCCATTGTGAAACAAACCATTGCAAATTATATTTTGGCATGAATCAGTTTGAGTGGAAGTGAAAGGCCGAGCTTTGAGTTGACAAGGCACTGATGGACAATTGGGTTAGATCCAGGATAACAGTCTTAATGATGAAACAGTGATTTGGATTTCTGGATACCCATTGCCATTTTATACTTTCTCCTAGACTTACAGTCAGAGTTTCCACCTTAGATCTGTGTTTTGTTATAAACGTATTTAAAATGATGCGGTTTATTATATTTTTGGGAGGGCTAATAGGATGAGGGTATTGTATACTCCCAGTATTTGATGATGAACATCCAGCAAGCACTGAAGATGAAGTTGAAATGAAGTTCTGTGATATTTAAACCTGTACTATCCTGTATCTGATGGGAAATAATGTACATTTCTGTTGCTAAATGTGTCTGTTCTAGGGCATAGCTACTGACCACAGTACTTCTGCAAGGTTTATTCAACACATGGTCCACTAGATAGAACAATAGTTTCAAATAAGGATGATAATCTCTTCCTCCCTGAAAAACCTTGAAGTAGAAGATGGCACATGATCCCTGTGTAATTTTCTGCAGTATTAGGGAGAGTCTTCAGTACCCCTAGTGTCATATTTGTTTTTATGCAGAACATTTGTTTGGACATAGTTATCTTTTTTGGAGGTAATAGAGAAAAATTATTCTATCGCGTCCTCTGTCTGTTCATCTCTTATTAGTGCTTTGCTAAGCTTTCTGTTCTTGTGTGCATGTGACTGAACTGGCTAACGGCAGAGCATATATTTAGCACTGCACAAGTCAGCAGCCTTTCATGTCTTAATTGCCGTAGTAACAGGAAATCATTTGTGAGTTATAACAAATGATGGAGATTTTTTTCTTTGCTGTCAACCTTTGGATTGTTTTTTCCCATCTGGAATATTTTGGGAACCCAATTGAAAAATCAGTGAAAATGGTTTTTCAATTTTGCTCTGCTGTAAGTACCGAGGCTTTTTGCAATTTTAATAAAAACCTTGAGAAAAACTGAGAAGGAGTAGAGGGGGGTGGGCATGTGTCTTAAGAGAGTGTTGGTGGAATTATCTCATGCATCGGTCAGAATTTACTTTGAAGGATCCACCCCTACAGGTACTGAACAAGGCAGTAATGCATATCTCATTTCCGTGCTCCAGTACAGAATTTTTGTCTTGATTCTCTTACAAATGCCACCTGTAAAGGAGTACCTCTTTAATAGGCACAAAAATTGCTTCTAGTTCTTATTATGTGTGAGCCCTTGCTGCCCTCTTGGTGTATATCAAGATGCATGATCTTGATACGTGATTTGCTGAAGTGACCTGGACATCAGTTTGGAGGAAACTGATGTTCCAGATTGATGGATTTGATGCCAAACCCTCCCTAGCTTTCGGACGAGACACTAGCCTTCATACTGTGCGGTGAGGTTGTTATGGATCTAGATGATTAGTATTTTTCATGTTCTTCCCTTATATCACCTTGATATTCATTGTTAAATTATTAATCTTAAAAATTTGGTCACTAATTAAACTGTAAAGCACTTCTCATTTGTTTTAGATTTGTTTTAGGCTTGCAAGTTCCCTTGTATTCTGGTTCTTAAAAAACTGATATTCAAAAACTGGTGATAACTTTTTTTTTATTAACCAACTTTCTGAAAAAGTATACCGCCCTTTAACCAGGTTGGTTTTTGTCAGCAAAGAATAATAATCTTACGACTAAATTGCAAGTACTGTCTTGCTTTAAGTTGACCACAGTTGGCAGAGCTGATTTAACTTGTTGGATTTGGGCCACGTTATGGATAATGGTATTATTTATGTTGCCAGTTTTATGTTTCCCCTTTGATTCTGTTTAAAAATAAAATGTTTATTTAGCAAAAAAAGTGATAGTAAATTCCAAAAGGATTAAGAACAGATTTAAGAGGCAGTTGAATTTTTTTTTCTGATCACCAGGCTCCCTTGTTCATGGCTGGTGACCTGTGTTGCACTTGAACCTTGGTTTATAACCTAATTTAGGGTAATGAATGTCAGTTTGAAAATAGCAGTATTCCTTATTCTGCCATGTCATTTTATTCCTTCTGTGATAAGATGAATTCTGACATCTTACTTAGCACAATGGCGTAGGGTAAGCTGGTGAATGGCCATCCCGAATTGCAATACAGGAATACATAAGGATGTTTTTTGTTGTTGTTTTTGGTTTTGGTTTGGTTTTGGTTTTCCCCCTCCCCAGACATCTACATTCTGAACTACTGAATTCTGGCTGAATTCAGTTCTTGAAAATGGGTTTTGTAGTTAGATTTTTTTTTTTCACCCCTAGTAAAAGAAGTGAAGAGCATGTGTCCTTTGCTGTGCTCTCTGAAGACTTTTTTCCTCTTTTTTTTTTTTTTTTGCTGAGCCTTGAAAACAACAGCTGATGGATAAATTCTGAAATGTATTTCAGAATAGGGTGCCTGGAGGGGTTTTTTAAATTGTTTTAAAGCATTTTATTGGTTCTTTGTGAGGCATTTTCATCTGGTGCCTTCATATCTTGCAGAGTTTCAAAGTATGTTATGCTTTAAAGAGGTAGTGTTGAAAGTATGCTGTAAAAAGATGCTGTAAAAAAATGTTTTTGCCTTTCATGCCAAATGGTTATTAATTCTTTCTGCATTACCTTTTTTTTTTTTTTTTTTTATTTCCAAGCTGCCAGCTTTAAACTAAGCCTTGGGCTCTGAGTGGAGCTGAGCTGGTCCGGCCTGGTTCCCTGTGGCTGGCAGTGCTCTGTTGGTTGCGCTGGTGGAGCATCCTTCAGCTGTCAGTGAACACTTCTTTGTGCTTCAGGGCTGGTTTTGGTGCTGCACCAGGGAGAACTTTCTCCTCGAGCCTGGTCACTACATGACAAGGACCTGAGCAGCCTGGTCTGATTGGCCCTGCTTTGAGCATGGCTGGGGCTGGATGCCCTCTTCAGGCTAAAGATACGTGAGATACTGGTGTCCTGGCTCGGGCACGGAGAGCAGCACGATGGGACCTTCCTTCTCTGGAGCGTGAGTGGGGTTGACCTGTGCGTACTTATTTGAGTTTCTTCCATCAGACTCCTCCTGTCTCTGTGTCATTAATCCTGTGTGACCACAGACTGGTATTTTCCCAGCTTCATTTTTATCTCAACAATAAAGGCAGCTGTACTTCAGACACTCATCTGGAGATGAGTTTACTAAGACTTTCTTAAACTAGAAGAAAGTTCTTATGGTCACGTCAGGAAGATGCTGTTACCTACACAGGAGCTCCCTGCGGCCAGACTCCGCAGCGTGGTGCCACCGTGCTGCTCTCAGGGACCTCTCTTTTAACACTTGACTGCAAAGGTGACCAGCTCCTTCAGCACCATATGTGCCCCGCTTCCTAACAAGGCTATTTAGCAGGAAACCCACACTACCAAAGCAGGTTATGTCGATGAAGCAGTGATTTTTCACTTATATTCGATCCCTTCCTCTTTCCCTCTAACTTGCACTGCTCATGTCTCCTCTTCCACCAGTGCAGTGTCCCCCAGCCTCCCTCCTATTAAGAGCATCCCAAGATAGTCCTTGATTTATGTTCTAAAGGAGGAGCTTATGTCATTTTTAGTTAATGTGAGTGTTTAAATTCCCATTAGTTATGGATTTAAAGATTGACTTTTTTATTTTATTTTTCCTGCCAAACACTTGTCCTTAATTTCTCCTTTTGGTAATAAGTTTTTAAAATCAATTATACACTGTATTTTAGCTTTTTAATAGCTTTCTGACTACACCACGTAGTGTAATTATGTAGACTGTCAAGTGCTATCAAGCTCAAATAAGATCAATTGTAGTTAAATCCACAAGACTAATGTTCTAAAATTTTGTAGCTTTGTTTGATAAACCAAATAGTCTTATCTTCCGTATTGCTACCTCAAATATTTCACTTGAGAATTATCTAAACTAACTGGCTGTCATAACCACGTTTTCAAATTATGGCAAACTATGAGAAGATGTTGTGTCGTCCTGAGAGCTAAAAGGAGTGCTTCCTGGGAGTTTGTACGCTGCTGCAGGTTCTCTCACAAAATGCCTGTATCTGGAGGACTGGCCTTAGGACAGGCAATACTTCAGTGGGGACGGTTTTGGTGGCAGGAGCTGCGCTGGTCGGTGTAAAGGCTTCCCATGGGAGCAGAAAGCTGCAGAGGGCAGTGCTCCGACCTCCTGTGCTTGAATTCAGGATTTGGGGTTTTTGTTGTCTCCCAGACATCCAGCAGGACGGAACAAGAGGAGGTTAGGGAAGCTTCATCAGAAGTACGATGCTCTTGGCTTCGGTTGCCTGGCCACCCCTAGGGAGTCTGGAGCTCTGGGAAGCAGTGACCTCAGTAAATCTCTTTGGTTCAAAGTGACTGACTTTCCCAAATTTTGTAAGAATTGCTTTTCTCTGGTCTCTGAGACAAGCTGCTGAAATGACAGTACTGGTGTGTACAGACAGCTTGCTCTTTCCGCTCTCCTGTAAGTGCTTTGCTTACCCTGTGAGGATGGAGTGAGACTGTATGCAGACAGGTGCAGAGGTCTGTGCTGGGAAAATGAGTCCCATTCTCGGTCCCACCCTTCCTGAACATGAGCTGAAAATTTTAGCATGACTTTTTGTGGCTGTGGGGCACCAGTGATGCCTGCCCCAAATGTCGTTCGTGCAGGGCTCACCTCTGGTACCCACTGGCTGTTCCTTGGGTCTGCTTCCACCCTGAGGTTCTAGGCTGTGGATCCAATGGTGTTTTCCAGGAGGGGAAAAGAAAAGTTGTGTGCATTTCTGTAGTACTCAGGCTGTGCTTCTGTCGTGTGCCTGGTGAGTGCAAGTGGCTGTGTCTGGGGAGCTTGGATAGCTTGTCTGTTGGGCAGATGGAAGAAGCAGCTCTTCAGCAGTTTTTGAAAGTTTTTGTAGTTTTAAGACTTTAAATGAATTGAATTCTTTTGGAAGCCCTGGTGGGCTGAATACTGGTGTATCTATCTGGTCTATCTATCTTATTTTAATACTGGTCTATCTATCTTATTTTAATACTGGTCTATCTATCTTATTTTTATTCTTTGAAGTTAATTTAAGTGAATGTATTAGTTTCTTCTTGATAACAGCTTTGAGTACAGCAGCTCACTTGGATGCAGGGATGCTCACTGTAATCTGCACAGCTCAGATATGGTGAAGATGATGCCCAAATGCTTTACAGCCTGTGTTTGCAATGTTGTGTTTTCATGCTAGCTACTGTGGCTGCCCCAAGTACAATTTGAATATTTGGGGTAGTGATGTAGGCTCCTCTTGTGTTTTACCATTTTTTAACTTCGCCTGAAGACGTGACCTAATCAAAGGCAACTTGTCAAAAGCTCAGGGTTCATTATGCTGGAAGATACAGGGGCAATTCTTTTTTCCTCCTTTAGAGAGGGGTTGTACGCTTAAAGTCCACATTGAGGCAGGGGGAGAGCTTAAAGAGGTCACTTATTTTCTCTCCCTTGCCTGAGAAGTATGCTGTGAAGTGGGCAGCTGTTGGTGCAGAGCTCTGTGCACCACCTCTGATGCACTGCATTAGCTTCCTAAAGAAGGTTCAGACAGGTTCAGAAATGATGTCTGTGTCCTTACAAGCTGTTTGTGGTTTGAACCCATGATACCTGAAACATGTATAATGTGGCCAAGCTTGATTTATTGTTACTAAAATAAATCAGTGGTCTCTAATGTTGTAGTATTTTTCTTTTATTCTCATACCAGCTGTTAAAAGATGCCTACTGTCAGAACAGAAGTGGTAGTGTTTTTTGTTTTTTTTTTGCAGACTGGAGGAAAGAAGCTTGTATGCTGCCTGCTTAGAGTACCTCTAAAAACAAATACTAAAATACAGTTCTCTTTACATGTTCTGTTTTTTTCTAATTTTAGGGTGTTTTTACTAATTTTCTTGTTTAATCACGTAATAAAGATGGCTATTGGGCTGTTCTAATGTGTGCTGTTGTTTTGCATAATCAGTTATAAATACTAGTTTAATCTTGTAATATCACTTGAAGAGACTTTGGCTTTTAATATCATAGTGTCTTTTTAAAAATAATAAAAATGTAGATATGTGAAGCATTATTACTTCAATTTTAAATCTATTAATAATGTAACAACTTTTTGCCTGCTACTAATTTGGTAAATGCTTTATAGTAAGCTGAATTTGTGATGAACTAGCTAACTTTCTCATTTCATTTTGACTTCTCTAGAGAAGTTGGAGGTTGCACCACCATCTCCAGGACAACTGAAACATGGTAAAATAAGAATGTTTGAATGTAGTTCAGTACTGTGCAGTCTTTGTGTTCGAGTTGCTTTGTCTTTCTCCTGCAAGTGTTGGTCTGTCCTCATCCCTGTACTATGGAGTAGTAGAAAACCAAAGCAAGCACCTAAAGTCACCCTGCCTTCTTTATTTCATAACACCTCAGCTGGTGAGAGAATGTGCACCATTTAGTGAAAGTAGGACAGAAAGCCCAAATGAAACAGCACTGTTCAAAGCCAGCAGCAAACGTTGTTCATCTCAGCCAAGCTGCGTTGATGATGTAGTACCTTGTGGATATTTTTTCTCTTTAAGCTTAAAAACTAATTACTTCCTTCAAGTCACATATATTTTAAATAGACTCAGAAGTGGGGTAAAATTATAGAGAAATTGGAAATAGATCTTGTCTTTATAGAACCATGATTTCTCACATTCTAATTTATCTTCCAAGTTAGGGTATTTTTATGGTTTTAAGCTCTGTCAGTAAGCTAATCCATTTAGTTGAATATTCTCCTATTCTAGGTTTTTATGCTTGTATTTCTTTGTTGTTGTTTTTTTCCTCGATCAGTGGGCTTCTGTTTTCTCCATGGGTTCTAAAATTCTGTCAACTTCAGTAAGAATTTGAGTCTGGTCTGTAGCCCTACGGTTAGGTACACGCATTTTTAAAGCCTTTGGCATCTATTTGTGTGCTTTTTGTGCTACCAGCTTTTTGGGTTCTTTTTTGTCCTACCATTTTAAAAAAAAAAAAAAAAAGAAAGGAAAGTTCATACATTCCATGCTTTAGTCTTCGTTCTGTACATTTAAGAAGGTATGTATGTTCTTAAAAAGTCATTACAGAAGTCCAAACTTCTTGTAATACCTGAGCATGAAACATCTTGTGTGACATTGGTTTTTGTGATGATAAGTTTATGGTGGTTTTGAGAAGTAAACCCAAAAGGGAGCCTACAGGTTTCTTTTCACCTGACTGTGAAGTTCGTGAATTCTTCTGTCTTCCCTCTTCATATGTTTGCATATCTGAAAGTTTATAAAATGTGATTATTGATCCTATCTGAAGTGGGGGAAAGATTAACTAGCTGATGCATTTTAAATGTAAACAAAAAGAAAGTGAAAAGAATGAATTTTCTAAGCTGTATTTTTAGTCAACTAGTCTGTCCTCAGTGCTATATTTAGTCTTAGGATGCCAGGACCTTGAGACTCAGCTGGAGGTAACTCTGTGCAAATTCAATCCCATCTCCATAGGAAGCTTCTAAGATAAAATTTGAGAGAGAAAATGAAATAGGACAAAAAGGAATGACACAGTAGTACTGTGCTTGTTAGAAGTTATTCAGACCAGCATGTTCCAAGGTCCTGCAATAGAAAATATTTTCAAATAGGATTTACTTAGAGTTTCAGGAATGAAAAGAAAAAATGCATGAAACAAAAGATGGAGCTTGATTTCTTCAAGTTTTGAGGAGCAGCTTCAAGTCTAACTTGTCATCAGCATAGTGCCCAAACAAAATCACAATACAAAAGTTTGGGTTGAATAGTGAGATAATTAACACTGCATGACAAACTAGTGAAAGCCACCTTTAGCATTTTAAACTTTACTGAAGGAGTTCTGATAAGAACTGGCTAGTGCTAGGCAATACTCCTAAAATACAAATTTTTAGGAATGACTGAAGAAGGTGGACCTCTTACACTGGGATGGAGAAGGAATTATAGAGAAAGTGAGGGCTTTATTTCAAGTGAAAGAATAATACAAGGAGTCTGGTGAGACAGTTGGACAGTCTTCAGTGATACTGCGACATCAATTGGAAGGATTGTAAATAATATCGAAGTTCATGCAGTGTTAAATATTTCTCTTACGCACTCGTGGACATATGTGGCTTTCATCCAGAAGTGTACAAGTATTTGAAAAGAGTGTGTAAGTTCAAATGGTTCTTCACAAGCCATTAATAAGACTTGTGCAGCAAGGGGTTTTACCAAACCTCCCAGAAATAAAGAGAGGGCACTAACAGAAGTAGTAGAAAAGGGATTTGCCATATGTTACCTGTGTTTCTCTTAAAGGTAGAATTAAACTCACATTTCAGTTGTTTGTGTGAACTAGTAAACTCTTACAAATGTTATCTCTTTGTTACTTATTTCTTTTAGTGTTCTTCCACAATGCATTACCTTTTGTAGGGTTTGGATTTTTGGATAACGCAATTATGATTGCTGCGGTAAGTTTGTTATTTGATTCCTTGATCAAGCCAATACAGTTCATATTGTTTAAGTACTAAATTAGTAAATGAGAGCTTCAGGAAGAATCCTTGCCCTGTGGTATCAACTCACTAATTTTTGTTGTATTTTTTTCATTAAAGTTTTCATGGTCTGTTTAGATTTTGCAGAATGCAAAGGAGTGTTGTATCTTCTGAAAGCCAGTATTGTAACAGATTTTAATGAACTGAGAAGAGGATTTTTTTCTTCTCCTAATCTGTGCTGTAAGACACATTTATGATCACGTAGTTGATACAGTTTTGTATTGACTAATTATGATTATAATGCATTGATGAATAGATCTTAAGGATTCTTTACTAATGTGTTCCTTCATCCCCAGTGATACAAGCACTATTAGCGCTGATGCTGATTTGTACTGATGTAGCATGGCATTGCCAAGTCACACTCTTCAAATATTTTCCCATTCATTTGGAAGATGAAATGAGCTGGTGGAACAGGAAGATGAATCAAGGCCAAAGATACTGTTCCTTGGGTAGAATTATCATTGACAATGTGTAATCTTAATCATAGGATAGTTCAGGTGGGAAGGGACCTCAGGAGCCACTAGGTCTCTGGTCTTGCTCCTGCTTTGGACCTTCTCAGGGTCTCTAGTCTAACATCCTGCTCAAAGTAGGGTCAGCTGAAAGGTCAGACCAAGTTGTTCATGATTTTATCTAGTGGAGTCTTGAAAAGCTCCAAGGGCAGAGACTGCGCAACCTGTCTGGGCAGCCTCTTCCAGTGCCTGACTGTCCTCGTAGTGAAAAACATCTTCCTGTCCCACACAACACCCTTGTCTCAAAACTGGAGAGACATGGATTTGACGGACCATTCCGTGGATAAGGAATGGGCTGGATGGTCGCACTCAGAGTTGTGGTTAGTGGCTTGATGGAGCCACTGGCAGAGACCAGTGATGAGTGGTGTTCCTCAGGGGTCAGTACTGGGACTGGCACTGTTTAATATCTTTGGTGACATGGATGGTGGGATTGAGTGCACCCTCAGCAAGTTTCCTGATGACACCAAGCTGAGTGGTACGGTCGACACATTGGAGGGAAGGGATGCCATCCAGAGGGACCTTGACAGGCTCGAGAGGTGGGCGTGTGCGAACCTCTTGAAGTTCAGCAAGGCCAAGTGCAAGGTCCTGCACCTGGATTGGGGCAGTTCCAAGCACGAATATGGTCTGTGTGGTGAGTGGATAGAGAGCAGCCCTGTGGAGAAGGACTTGGGGGTGTTAATGGATGAAAAACTGCACATGAGCCAACAGCCCAGAAAGCCAACCATCTCCTGGGCTGCATCAAAAGAATCGTGGCCAGCAGGTTGAGGGAGGTGATTCTCCCCCTCTACTCTGCTCTTGTGAGACCCCACCTGGAGTACTGCATTCAGCTCTGGGGTCCCCAGCATAAGAAGGACATGGACCTGCTGGAGCAAGTCCAGAAGAGGGCCTCAAGGATGATCAGAGGGCTGGAGCACCTCTTCTTTGAAACAGGCTGGGAGAGCTGGGGTTGTTCAGTCTAGAGAAGAGAAGGCTCCAGAGAGACCTCATAGTGGCCTTCTAGTACTTAAAGGGGGGGCCTACAGGCAAGATGGGGAGGGACTCTTTATCAGGGAGTGTAGTGATAGGACAAAGGGTAATGGTTTTAAACTAAAAGAGGGTAGGTTTAGATTAGGTATAAGGAAGAAATTTTTTACTATGAGGGTGGTGAGGCAGTGGAACAGGTTGGCCGGAGAAGTTGTGGATTCCCCATCCCGGGAAGTGTTCAAGACCAGGCTGGATGGGGCTTTGGGCAACCTGGCCTAGTGGAAGGGGCCCCTGCCCATGGCAGGGGGATTGGAACTAAATGATCTTTAAGACCCCTCCCAACTCAAACCATTCTATGATTCTATATCCAACTGGAACATCTCTGGTTCTGATTTGTGCTGCTTGTCTGTCATCTTTCCACCATGCACTACTGTTTCATCTCCACTTCAGCATGATTTCGTGTTTCTTCAAGTGAAAACGTAAGGAGCTATGATGCTATGTTTTATCTGTTTGCTCACCATTTCTGGAAGTTTGCTTTCAGAGCTGTATATTAAGCTAAGAATTACAGTCAGGAAAATGGTATGCAGAGATAGGAATTACTGTTTTGTCCATTAGGTGGCCATTATGAGATAATATACTAAAATAATATCCAAAGCAGCTTCTTGTTCTAGGGAGAGATGCATATGTTGGGACTATAACAGCTGTGCAGATCTAATAGAAGTAATGTCAATTTATCGTTTCAATTTTAACATAAACAAGCAGTAAACAATACTTTGCCAGTTGATTTAGTATCATCTATTTTAAATCCATATCCATCAAATAATGAGAAAACTCTTATTTTTCAGGGAACCCAAATAGAATTGTCAATTGGAGTTGTCCTAGGAATTTCAACTATGGCAGGCAAGTAATAAAAATGTAATATGTGTAGACTAATGTGACACATTCCTGTATTTTAGGCTGAAAATGGGCCCCAGGGCTTGCATTGGCTCTTCTTTGGTCTTGCAGCAGCCTTTCATAACAAATAAGCAAGGATGTGTTTCATTTGCAGAAATAAGATTTCAGTTCAAATAGGTTTTGAAGTGCTTGTTGGTTTTTTGTTTGTTTGTTTTTTAATCTAAAAGTTCAAATCCTGGGTCACTTAGAAAAGCGTATTTGCATTTCTGTAATGAAACTGTTTTAAATTCCCCAGGATCTGATATTTATGTACATATTTACAAGCTGCTGTTTGCTTGCAGCACTAAGTGAAGATCAGTGCTTGATGTCCCTTTACTGTGTTGTTCTTGGTGGTTTCCCTGCCTCGATGTGACACCATGCAAAGGCACAGAAGCAGCCCCACTCCAGCACTGTGCTGAAACTAATAAGCTCTGCTCGACTGCTTCGGTGCCTATGTAACGTGAGAGGGGAAAAAAACTGCTCATGAGCATACTAACTACAGGTGTAGCATTGCGTGAAAGCACAAAAACACTTAAGTAAAAATTTGTATAGCGGAATAAGTTAATCTTTTGGAAATTTGCAGCCCTCCATTGCAATGCAAGGCAGTCACAAGCAAGCTTATATCAATAAGACTTGCTGTGAAATAATGTATTTTAAGCAAGTAATTTTTAAGTATTACATATTCAATCACATGTAGTATTTATTCCTAACCTGGCACAGTACTTGGACATCATGCCTGCTTTTGAAATGTTTAACAAAGCTGCATATGCAAGTAACAGCTCCTTCTATTTCCAGTGCTTCTATGCCTCATCAGGCACTGCAAGGCCTTTTTTGGTGTCCATTGTTAGCTGAATGATACTGTCAACTGTGCATGGCCACTGTTTGCTCTGATCTGAAAAGTTGTTACACCAATTTCCAGGTGTGGTGGTTTTACCCAGCTAAACAGCCGACCTCCACCACAGCCGCTCGCTCACTCCCCCTCCTCAAAGAAACGGGGAGAAAATAGGATGGACAAGGGCTGAAGGGTTGAGATAAGGACAAGCAGGTTACTAATTATCATCACGGGCAAAACAGACTCAACACAGGGAGATTAATATAATTTATTACTATCACTAGCAAACTAGAGCAGTGAGAAACTAAAAGCAAACTAAAAACACCTTCCCCCCATCCACCCTCTTCTACCTCCTCCCCCCGAGCGGCACAGGGGAACGGGGAATGGGGGCTGCGCTCAGCCCATATCGCTTCGTCTCTGCCGCTCCTTCGTGGTCGCTTTCTGCTCCCCTGCTCCAGCGTGGGGTCCCTCCCACGGGATGCCGTCCTTCCCGAACGGGTCCTGCGTGGGCTTCCCACCGGCTGCAGCTCTTCAAGAGCTGCTCCAATATGGGTCCGTACCACGGGGTCCATCCTTCAGGAGCAAACTGCTCTAGCGTGGGTCCCCTGTGGGTGGCAGCTCCCACCGGATCACCTGCTCCTGCGTGGGCTCCTCTCCACGGGCTACAGGTCCGGCCCGGAGCCTGCTCCTGCGGGGGCTCTCCATGGGCTGCAGCCTCCTTCAGGCCACATCCACCTGCTCCACCGTGGGCTCCTCCACAGGCTGCAGCGTGGAGATCTGCTCCATGTGGTACCCCCTGGGCTGCAGGGGGCCAGCCTGCTCCACCATGGGCCTCTCCACGGGCTGCAGGGGAACTTCTGCTCCGGCGCCTGGAGCACCTCCTCCCCCTCCTTCTTCACTGCCCTTGGTGTCTGCAGGGCTGTTCCTCACTCCTCTCACTCCCAGCTGCTGTTGCGCAGCAGTTTTTCCCCTTCCTTAAATCTGCTCTCCCAGAGGCGCAAACAACATCGCTCATTGGTTCAGCTCTGGCCAGCGGCGGGTCCCTTTTGGAGCCAGCTGGAGCTGGCTCTGATCTGACATGGGGCAGCTTCTGGAATCTTCTCAGAGAAGCCACCCCTGTGGCCCCCCTGCTACCAAACCTTTACCACGTAAACCCAGTACACCAGGTCGTCTTTTTTGCATTTGAGAAGTTGTCTTCATATAAGTGGAAGAAGAATATTGTACTTCCTACTATTGTTAGTCCTGCTGCTGTTATGCCAAGTTGTAGTAAGGTCAGAAGATAAGCCCTAAAATAAAAGAAACTTTCTTTTAGTCTTCTATGCAATATATACTGATAAGAGTGAGGGCCACTGTGGGAGGTGGGAGGTGTTGGTTGTTTTTATCTGTTATTAAAATATACTTTGCCTTCTTTCCCCTTCTCTTCCCTGTTGCCATCTCCAGCTGCTGCTCTAGGAAACCTTGTTTCAGATTTAGCTGGACTGGGGTATGTCTGAATTTTTTTAAGAATATATTTATTTTTTGCTCCTTTGCAACCACTGTTGGTACTAGTGCACTAAAATGTATAAAATGCTGAAATTGTTATATATTTTTTTCCTGGCTCTTGAATTGTCCTTCAGTAAACTGTACGACTGTAGAATTGTATTCTGTCCTTGATGAGAAAAAGTGGAGATAATAGGTTGTTCTTGTTGAGGTTAAAGCTGCAACGCAGTAGTTTTGAAACAGAGAATAACTCTCCTGCTGTTAAAATATTAAAGTGGTATTATTGGAGGTGGTATTTAACATGATTCAATGTGTTCCGTAGGTACTGCTTGCTTATAAATAGGTATTAGAATTTTTGTCACAAAATTAATTTATTGAAACTGTGTGAGTCACATACATGTATTTTTGCACACACACGTTAAGGAAACACTGAGTAGAATGTAATCTGAAGGCTTGGCTCTAAAGTCACTGAGCTGAAGCTCAAGGTGTGTTAAATGTCTTCTGAATAGAAGGTGAAAACGTGTTCACATACAAGAAACTCAGTTTAGCTATCTCGATTCCAACACCTTTTCAAGAAAACCACAGAAGTGAATACAACTTTCCCCAACCTCTGGAAGCTTGGAGGGCATGTTGCGGGAGGACCCATTTTATTCTTGTCTTGTTGTGCAGTCCTGGATGCTTTAGCAGTTCCAGTAAGCACTTGCTCTCGGTGGTTGTCAGATGGAGTGCTGAACTAGGGGGCCTTTCCTCTGACCCAGTATGGCTACTGCTGAGAACAATTTAGTAAAATGTTTTTGCTTGTTTGTTTTTGTGAAATAATATATTGTTCTGATAGAATATACCTCAACACGTATTGTTCTATGCCTGGATCTGAAGATACTTCCTTCTCCTCAGATGTAAATCATTGTTATATCTGAGGAGAAGGAAATGTCTTCACATCTAGGCATACCTATCTGTTGCTAGTAAGTCAGTATTTGACATTTGAGCTATTATGTCGGATATAAACAGATGCATCTGACTTCTTATTTAAAGGAAATTTCCTAAAAATCAAAGCTGTCCATTGTCTGTTTTTTCCCATTCTGCCTTGTTTTTTTTCCTGCAAATAACAAAGCTTGTTACTGAATAGCGTGAATGGTGTGGAACATTTTCTCTGGTAAAGGTTACTTACAAGCTGTTGCAAAATACAGTGATGTTAAGGCCAGTCATGTCTTACCATATAAAGTTCTTCTGGAAATATTGCATATTAAATCAGTAAGAAAATTATTTACATTGCAAAAGTGTGACCATTGGAAGTCTTCCCCGTGTTTACCTTTCGATGGCTTTATCAGTATGCTGAAGGAGAAGCTATTCCTTGTAAGTTCAGTGATTCAAATACTTCAAAATCCTCACTAGAAGACACCTTTCAGATCCTTGTTTTCTTCCAGTCTTGCAGGTTATGTAGAAGCTTTAGCTTCACGACTGGGTCTGTCAATCCCTGATCTGACGCCTAAGCAAGCTGATATGTGGCAAACACGGCTTAGCGCACACTTGGTAAGTATCCTGCAGGCATTGTTTGTGGGAAACCTTTTTGTTTAAACTAATATGTGATAAATCCTTTTTGTCACTTTTGCCGTTAAATATTTAATGACTGCCAATGTTCTGAACATTTCCTGGAAGGTTTGGTTGTGAACCTATATCAGGGAGCATCAGGAGACGGAATTGTTTCGGGCTTGGGTGTTTTTTTGTATGTGACAAGCCATGAGTGTCTGGTAGCATGGAGAATCTCTGCAATGACTTTCATGTATGCTGTGCAGATACCTTGGTTGAACTCTGGCTACTGTAGTAAGATAGATTATTTGAAACTTACAGCCCTTAGCATTTCCCTTAGTAGATTAGTTTTTTACATTCTTTGTCAAGCACTTGTTAGTTGTGTACCTGTGCTGGTATGTACTAGTTTCTGATAGTCTATAATTAGCTTGGGTATGAAATTAACTTTTATCTGAGTAAACCTTAGCATTTGAATAGTATTCAGTGTCTGGGCTTACAGTAACTTCTACGGTTATGGGACACTCATTTTTCAGATGCATTTTCAGGATGATTATTTCATGAACGCTTAAACATTTGAAGTAGTCCCACTTCAGCAATGACAAAGTTAGTTTATTTTGATTAAAGAAATGGATTATAAGAAACTGAGTAAAGAAACAGATAATTCTTTCACTTTGCCGGAATGAAATTTCATGGGGGAAAAAAAATCTCTTGGCAGATTTAAGGGAAGAGAAATAACACTTTCTCAAGAAAAGTTAGGAAAAAGTCTGCTTTTAGCAGTGGTAGATCAAGGCATTGAGCAGGGAAGAATTGACATATACTGTCAGTGGGCTGCCCTCTAGTCTGTGCAACATGTGAGATTTCTCAGTGGAAGCTGAGTCTGTGGCACAAGTCTGTCATTCCATGACAGTTCATTCACAGCACTTTTCTGTGAAAAGACTTCTGTGTGTCTTATTCTATATGCTAGCATTTTTTTTCCTGTCTTTTGATTATTTATTTACCTGCTTTGTGAAGTTTCTCAACACTATTCATTCATTGCTGGTGATGTGCCTTTGGATGTTGCCTGTCTTTTCGTTCCTCTCCTGTTGACTTAGATCTAGGTCAATTGTGAAATCTTTTCCAGTCTATCTGTTTTTTTGTCTTCACCTTGTGCCTTTGCAAACTGTTATGTTAGCAGGGAATTCCTCACTCCTGACCGTGATGATAATTTGCATTACCAGATTTAAGCAAATGCTTCTTAACAGTTGCACCTTAATTGTGTTTTTCCTTCCCTGTCTTACCGGCCATTGTACTAATCCTTTGAATCTTGTTCTCCTCCATTATTTACCATACGTGCATCTCTTCATGGGTCACTTCTCTCCTCTTTATTCAGAATTGTATTTTATCACAGCACAGGATTTCTAACCTTGCCACTTACACATATCTGTCTCTCTCATTGACTATTTCTAGCCTGCATGCTAAGAAAAATGTGGCTCCCAACCATAAGCTAGAACAGTGTCTGTTTTCCTGGTCGTGTTGGTGCTACACACAGATAAGTAACAATTGATCAGTGAGAAACTTAATTTTTTCCCCCTTTCTCTAGGGTAAAGCTATTGGAGTGACCATTGGCTGCATTTTAGGAATGTTTCCTTTGTTGTTCTTTGGCGATGAGGAAGAAAAACTGGAAGAAAAAAATTAACCTTTTTACAAGACATATACAAATGTAAACTAATGTACCTCAATTATTCAATTATGCTGTCAATATTTAGGAATTAACAGACAGTAAAAATGTATAGACTTGGGAACAAAACCTTCAGCATGTCATTTTATGGAAACACTAATTTATTGTGGCTTTGTCGTGTTCAGTACTTCTTTTTATAAGGTACCATTTAGCTTTTTATTTAATGTAAATTTTTGAAGTGTTTTCACTTATGGCAAATGATGTTTACCACTTCCCCTTTTGACCTTATTCTTTAATGGATTATTACTTTAATAATCCACCATGGATGACAGTATCACTATTGAATATTGGTTGCGTAACAGTTGTAATTGCATGACAAAAATTTCACTGCTGTTCATCAGGTCCTTCAATGCAGATTATTAAGGAGGTCAGAGATGAGTGATTTGAAGTCTCTCACTTTCCAAGATGACTGGTTGCCCCCTCACCAGCTACCATTCTGCACTGCTTTTAGATGAGATATTTCAGTGATCTATGGCAGTCTAGTTTGCATTTCTTTACAATTCTGATTCACTGAATTGTTTCCTTAGATGATCATTTTAGTGCCTTGACAAGGTAAGTGTTTCCAGTGTAGTATGCTTACCAAATGCATTTTTAGTGGTGTTTTAACACCTTCTTCTGTACCTCCATATTCATGTCTTTTTTTCTCCTTTGTAAGCAATATTTTGAGAATTCAGTTGAGATCTCCTTAAACTTACCTTCCTGAGCTTTCAGTGTGTTGTTAAAGAATTCAGACTTCTGTTTCAAAAACACAAACATTTTTTAATTCTGTTTAAAATATAATGTGAATAGCTAATGGGGTGGACAAGGCTGGGGGAGCCCTTCATGGTATGAATTAGTACTGGCATTGCAAGTTTGTGATGGGTGGCTCAGTTGAAATAATAATAAAGTGTACTGTCAGTCTGGATTAGAGGACCTGATTTGCAGACCATAACTTTGTATTTAAGATTAAACCTTTGCTTTTTTTTTTTTGCTGTGAGACAACTATTTAAAAAAAAAAAAGAAAAAGAAAAAAGGAGACTTGAGGCCTTCTTCCTTTTCTGCCTTTTATTTTTGCAGTCTTATTTGGTGTATTATAGATCTGACAGTGCAGTCATGTAACTGTACTTTTTTTATATGGTCATGAATAAATAAATGATGATTACAACTATCAAATACTCATATTTCAGGATCCGACTTGCCAATAGCATAACGCTAAACTGATAACTGTTGATTACAGAGGAGGGGTTTTCTTACCTGTTTGAATACCATTTGGAAAAGACACTAAAAAGAAGCACAGCCAGGGCGCTTTGAAAGTTTTGTCACTGGAATTGTTAGCACTTCTGAAACCTAGAAATAAATGGTTTAAAAGAAAAATTAAATCCCATGATTTTTATTTGGTGTGGAAAATCTTATTGTAACATGCATATGTTTTACAGAGCTCATTGCTTATCCCTTGGCTGTAAATATATCTTCTCTGTTCTCATTTCTAGAAGCCCCTTAAACAGCAGTACTGAAACTTTGATGCCAACCTTTAATGAAAGTGACAGTGTTATATCTGTTTGTGAAAAGCAGACTCTGAAAACTTGGAGTGAGTAGACCTAGTAGCATATACTGTCCTTTGTATGTTAAACCATAAGAATCCTGACCAAACTGTAAAATTGAAAGAATTCTCAGCTAGGCAAGAATAGAGCATACATGCAGAGGTCCTGCTAGAAAATCATGTGCTTTCCCAGTAGACTGTTACTGGTTTGCAGTGTGTCAGTAATCAGTTTAAGACATCCACACATTTGTCTTGCCTTAAACTCTGATTATTCTCCCTCTGTACTTCTGTTTCTGGTATGTTTCTAGAAAAAACTATATGCATTTCCTTTTTTTTTTTAATTGAAGTACACATTAAAACAATTTTGCATAGCTTTTTTTGTAGTTTTTTAACAATAATTTCAACTGCAGTACTGCCATCTTCATTGTAATCTTTCAGCAGTGGCCAAACTGTTCTTCTTTGCTATTATACCAACTGGAATACTATTGTCATTACTTTTTTAGAGCTCATGAGAACAATCAGAAGGCTGTGTCAGCTGTCATAGCAGTGTTTTTTGTAATGGCAATAGGAAAGGCCATGTACTGTTGTTAAATAGCTTGTGCATATAAACTGATTACATTTTATTGCTGTATGTCGAACTACTGTACTGCAACCAGTGCTTTTAACAAGAATTAATGAACTAAGATAACTTCAGAGATATTCATCACGACTTCTTGATATCTGTTTAGCTGACCACAAAAACATGGAGGGCAAGTGACACATGGTGAGAAATCTTGGATGTTTCAGGCAGCTGTCTGATATTGTAATCACAAAGGTGACTTTTTGGGTTTCAGTGTTTGACAAATATGAGGAAATAACTCATGATTTGAGAGGAATAGTGGCTCTGCTGGAGGCTGAGAGAAAGTGCTTGATGGGGCCTAGGTGCCACCCAGAATACAGTGGGGGTAGTTTGCTTTGCCTGCGGGATCCACTTTTGTGTGGATGTGGCATTGCTTCATGTGGACTGGAAGATTTGTGCCTGATCCATACCATGTCTCTTGACAAGAAGGATGTGATTTTTTTTGTGATGTATGTGCTTGAAAGTAATTCCTGATGCTCTGCTAAGTCTTGAAAACATGTAATTGAAAAGACAGAGCATTAACAAGATTCTTCTCTTTGTTTTCTGTTGTTGTTTTCTCCCTCCTCAATAAAAGGAAAAATGAACACTACCGGGCTTATTGAGCAGCTTCAGTATTACTCTGTTTTGTATTCTATCAAGTTTGTCCTGCGTTAACAGGAATTTTTCTTGTTAAAGGGCTGGTAGACCTGAATTTTTTTTTTTATTTTAAAATGCTGTCTTTTATTGTAACTTAAAATATAAATGTATTTTTTGACTGTATGTTATCCCTAGGGACAAAGAACTTGCATCTGGTAATGTGGTTACCCAAATCTACTTGCTGATATTTTCTCATTCATGTACTTTTACATAAAGTATTTGAATTCGGAAAACATATTTTGTATTGTCTTTAATTAAATTGTCAAAATTTTTGTAAAGTTTTGTACTACAGCAAAGCTGTTCTGTGTTTATTTATTAGACCAGTTGCCGGAGAGGCAATGTTAATAATATCCTGTGGGTATTTGGCCTCAGTTAACAAAACAGGAATTTATTATTTAAGTTATAAGTGAGTTCCTTTGTCACTGATGGAGGAGATGACCACCGTGTAGTTCACCTCTGTCTCTTCATGTTTGGAAGAGAATAATTTAAGTAATTAAAATGTTTGCATGGTAAATTGACAGCGTTTGTGATTAATATTAATCAGAAGTG
This sequence comes from Chauna torquata, assembly GCA_013399475.1. NCBI lineage: Eukaryota > Metazoa > Chordata > Aves > Anseriformes > Anhimidae > Chauna > Chauna torquata. The sequence continues at coordinate 116,148 of VXAL01014046.1, read as the reverse complement.
CACTTACCTGTGAATTTCTGTGACTACTGGGTTTTGTATGCAAATGAAGCCTCTCTGAACATTCCTGAACTTTGGAACTTTCACTGTTTACACTGCTTGGTCGGTCTTTTTTTGTGGATATCTGCACATAAACAGGAAGTGCTGTGAGTAAAACATACCAGTGATGGGCTCATCTTATTTTGACAACTAGTACAGGTTGGCTGTTATTTTTATACCCTGTTCTGATTACGTTGTACAGTAGGACTCTTTGTAAGTGTTGTCTGGTATCTATTGTATGTCTAGCCAACATGCTGATGTTTTACGTTGTCTGGTGATAAGCTGACAGAGGCTGTTTGTAAGCTACAGGCCTTAATACAGTATTGAGGAATTATTATCCTGCTCTGAGAGACTCATGGCTCTGGAATATTTTAACTTAAAATACTAAGAGAATAGCCGGACCTAATCTAGGTTGCAGTTAATACTCTCATAACACAAATTCAAGCTCCTATTTGAAAGTCTGTCTTCAGCGTTTGTCCAGGCTTTTAACCCTTGTCTCAGTGTTCAGGACTCTTGGCATCTGGAGTGTTGCTTCAAAATAGTATTAGGGGGAGTGGGGAGGGTTTGGGGTAAACTTAAATTTAAAAGCCAAGATAAATGCAGAAAGGTTTTTGTTTTCTTCTGAAAGACAACTTTCCCCATTCAAAACAAACCCCACCTTCTAGGCAGATCTGTGTACTGCCTCCCTCAAGCCCCCCAGCAACTGGATGCGGTCACGTGGATTTGAGCAGGGCAGTCTTTGCTCCTCAGATATGTAGTTCAGAATACCCACCTGGGGTGGCAACAGGGAGCGTACAGTGCTGACGCAGGATATCTCCTGTAAGTAGATGCAACCAAGACAGGTTGCTTGCAGCAGCATGAGGAGAACTGGCAGGGAACATTTATGGTTTAACAGTTCACCTTAGTAGTCACTAGGTACCTAAGCAACTGGCTTAAATAATGATGCAACTATGAATACTATTCCACAGTGTCATGAGTTGTTCCTTCTGTCTGTGGGATGCAATCATCATTAGAATAATCTACTGCAGTGATGCAATTTTCCTGTGTATACGACTTTTACCAAATAGTACGTGCGTAGGTAATGCCTAAGACACTGACAAGTGCATCAGTGTTAGCTGATTCCCTGTCTGTGGTATCTTTAATGCAGTAAAATGCGTTACGGTAAAAGAAAGGAAATAGGTGCAGTGGACTAAAAGTTTGACCCAACAGTATGACCCCGTGCAGTTTGCACACCTTCGATCGTGAGCTGTACAGGTGGATGTGAAGATTAGTCCCAGTGGCTTTCATGATGACATTGATGTCCATACCGTGCTGATTTCTGTCACTGAGCATGGCAATTGGTAACACTGTTTAATCATTACCAATTTAAAGGTTCTTGTTGTTTGGTATCAACTTCAGCAAAGGTAAATGGCCAGAACAGAGGTATTTTTACACATCATCTTGGTTTCCTAGAACCTTCCAAAGGCAGATTTGGGTGTGGGATGAGTAACAAATGCCACTATATTTCCATATTATTGCTATAGTCAAAAAGCTGTACTGATACAGAAGAAAAGAATAATTAGGTTGCTGTCTATCCAGTCTTTTCCCTGCTTTAATCATGAAGAATTTGGAAGAGGAAATGAGTGCTTCAGTGTGATAAATGTGTTTGTATTTTCATATGAAGTGAACATGTTGAAAATCTTGACCTTGTTGCAGAACAGATTATGGTCTATCCTGTATCTTCATAAGTTATAAGAATAAAAGCATTCCTTATTGGTTTAACTGTTCTGGGCAAGTCTTCCTGAAATACTTCTGGCATCTGGAAAGTGTAGTGTCCCCTTTTCCTACCCCAGTTTTTCTCCTAAATATCACACATAGTCCTGTGGATAACTTGTCCCAATGAATGTAGAGCCTGTTCTTATTCATGTTGGACTCTTAATGTACGTTCAACAGATAACTCCTGTTCACTGACATGTCTTCACTGGTCTTCTCTGGATGAATCAGACTGAAGTAGTAGACATCTTTGGATAGAGTTTGGTACTGCTCACTGACTCCAGTTCCAGCAAGAATAAAAATTATCGAAATTGTCTTGTGTTGTTTTGGTCTAAATTGACTTGTCAGTATTTGTATTTGAACTACTTTTCCCTACTACAGCATGTATCTTCAGTGATGTCCTGCCCATTCAGGAATGGGTAGGGATGAGACTCTTGAGTTTCTAACACCAGCAGGAGTTTTTGTTTGCAGTAGCTTCCCAACTGTCATCTTTGTTAATAATCTCTTAGCCTGGAATGGTTCTGAATTTTACTGTGGCAGAGCTCCTGGAATGGAGAAGGGCTCCCAAAGATGTAAGTATCAGTGATGGCACAGCTCCTCTGGGATTTAATTTATATCAGGCTTTTGGCTACTTTGAGAGTGAAGTTCTCACACTATTAGGTGGTAGCTTTCTTTGATGCCTAGTGTGCAATCTGAAAAGGAAGCCAGCATTTTCTCCCTAGGCACTCTATTCCCTCACATGGTAAGATATCGTATCTCTAACAGTAACATTTTAGAAGACTGTCACTTTCTCGCCAAAATGGGTACCTCCATACTAAGGTGCAGCGTTCAGCCAAACCCGTGTGTCTATGGCTGTTATAACACCTAACAGTCCATAGCGCTTAGCATCCTTGAGCTCATGGCTAGACATACCCTAAAGACTCTTCATTGTGCTCTCCCAGGCTTGCGTGGTAAAGGTCCTGTAGATGATGCTACAGCTGTATCTGCATTGAAAGATTAGGAACATCTTTTCTGACCCTGTCCTTGAAGTCAAGTGGACTTTTGCATCTAAAAGTCACATTTACCTTCTAGTTGTCAGTGTATGTATAAGGAGAATCAGTAGGCAGATGTTTCTAAAAAGAAATTTAATGAACAGTGGCACAGATTTTGAGCTGCCTAATGATTTTTTTTTATTTTCTACAAGTAAAACCTAAATCAACCAACTAGAGCCTATTCACAGTGCCAACTGTTGGAAGGTGCATGAAGAACAGAAATTGCTATTGAGTCTCTTCTTGCTGTGCTGCAACAGCCGTCCGCCTTTTTGCCTTCCCAAAATCTTTATGCTTTCTTTGTGTCTTTGGGTGGTTGATAACGGTGGTTAAAATGAATGGGATTTCTCTATATGAAGCTGAAGACTGTTCATCTGGAAACTTGGATCTCACCTTCATGAACAGCACTGCTTACAGTCTCAAGAATGTTTCAAGATCTGCTTGTGTTCCATGCTTGAAATGGCTCTACCTGCAGATGTTTAAATTTAAAGTGAATTTAAAGCTGGTTTGTGTTAGGTGAATGTCTGTCCTTAAGAAGTGAGAACACTGTTCATGTTCAAAGTGAGATTTTAAAAGGTTTAGTATTAATTTCTCTGAAAGTGTGTGTGGCATCTGTCTTCATCTTTCTTACCCTGGAAGTGAAGGAACAACGTTTTACGTGGTTTCATGTTCGAGGAGAAAGGCACTAGATAGACACTGAGCATTTCATGTAACTGTCAGCTAGGTCCAAGGCATTTTGTAGTTTCCTGTTGCAGGCTCCTTTCCCTGGGACTTCGTGACTGTTAGTTACTGCTGCAAGAGGGGTCGGGAGCATTTTTGTGTGTGTGTGTGCAAAGACTTAAGTTGCTGTAAACTGTCTTACCTGTTTGAAACTATTTGTGATTTTAAACCTGATGCTTTTTCTTTCCATTTTGTTTTATTTTCTTGATACTGTGCTTATCAGCGTGTCTTATTTACATCTTTGATTATGAAAAGGGCCTTATGTTTTTGCCTAGAGGGTATAAGCCCTTCCAAAACATAATTTATCAGTATAGATTCTATTCCAGTGGATTGTGAAGTGTACTGAACAGGTCCATTCGCTTGTTAGAAAACGCGTATCCTAAGAGTAAGATTAGCTGCATTAGGCCTACAGCTGCTGCTCCTGTTGGGAAGAGGTTGCCACCAAGCTGAACCGTGGTGCAGTAACATGCAGCGTGTTCTCCGCACTGCACTGCTGCTTGGGTTTGGCAGGGTCGTCTCTTTGCACAGGGGCAATACTGTCTCTTTTCTCTTTTTGCTGAAGACGATCTCTCTGTTATTTCTGTGTAGGAACTAGGAGGAAATGGAGGAGAATGGGACTCTTTTGGGTCATTTTCCTTACACAGGAACACATGCAGGATCTACTAAAAGAGGAAAGACTACCATTTGCATTCATGCTACTTCCCTGCTGTTATCTGTGCCTCAGAGTGCTTTTAACATGCTGAGAGATTGGAAGAAAGAGTTTATGAGGCTTCCCTCCCCTAGTGTGGCTTTTCTGTATATCTCAGCTATTGAGCTGCCAGTGATCCACACATATAGGTAACAGTCAAAGGAAAAATGGTAGTAAAATGCTCCCTTTTGAGCACAGGAGTCCGTGCATAAGAAGAGAATGATTACAGGTGGTTTATATTTGCAGTACAACTGCCTAGTTATCAAAGGCCATGTCAAAAACTAGTTAGATCTTAGAAAGGAAAACAGCCCCTTTTTGTGAAGTTTCAGGATAGACTTTGATGCAGTTCTGCAAGTGACTTTTTGTTTACCTGCTGCCTGGTTTCCCCTGCGCGGTTACTTGCAGTTACTTCATGGAGTAACACCAAAGGGTGTTCTCCTTCCACCCATTTCTCTGTATGGGAGCATCAAAATCTGTAAGGGTTTGCAGGACTGGGAAAGGCTGAGACTAGAGCTATTGCTTGTGGGTTAATATAATAAGCAGTAATGCTGTTAATGAGAGGCAATTAAACCTTGATTTGTAGTCCTCTCTAGCTGCCTTGTAAAGGCAGTCAGACAGTGGGACAATTTCTCAGGGGAAAGAAATTATTTTGTTGGATCGCATTAGTTTTTGCCAAGGGTTGGTATACTGGCAGGGTGAGGAGCAGGGCAGTTGCTCATGTAGGTATTCAAAAGAGGAACGTCCTCCCTGCCTACACGGGGGACATGAACATCTTTTAGCGTAACCATCTCTTTATCTCTGCCGTAAAGTAACGGATCAGCTCTATGTTTTAGCAGATTACAATGGCCTGGGAAACCCGAAATACAGCTGCATGTGGTGTTTCTACAGGTCAACCAGATGGCATGTGAATGGCTTGGGTACTTAAATGCTCAAAGATATCCTGCAGGCTTCAAGGCTCGTTTTGCATATGTTTTGGGGATTCCTGAAATGGGATTTCTCCGCCTAAAAGTAAGCTTTCCATGTTGCTGCTGGGCAACTTCATCTGGGTGACATGTCCCATGGCTCCTTTTATACAGTAGAAACTGGAGAATGTATTTTGTCTGATATATTCTAGGTCACCACTTCAGGATGGGATTGGTCATGCTCTACAGGCAGGGTGTCACCAGCATACAGCCTCTGGACCAAAAATACAATGTTCATATTAATCTGTACTGTATTACAATATTCTTTAAGCCATGGTGGCTATTTGGAGTGTGTTGTAGTTTCAGGCTTTCTTTTGCCCAGAGTTTGCAGAAGTTTAGATCTTACCTGGCCTGTGCCTATTGCTTTTGATCAGTGAAATTGTTAGTTGTGGAAGTTAGATTGTACGTGAAGTTGAGTTTATTTCGAAGGGAAGTAACTAGCTCGCTGCATGAAAACTGTTCTTGTTGTGAAGAAAGCCTAGAACTTTAATTGCAAGTGGAGTGGCTTGGTAGCAAGGGGAATGACAGGGAAACAAATGACTTCTTTTGAAACTTTCCAGCAGGGGAAAACTCCTCCTTTCTGGCTGATTGTTCTCTGTGACGCTGTGTGGGCAGCAAATTACGACTTCTTGTTTTCATTTCAGCTGCCATGACAGATGATGCAAATGCCATGTGTCGCACACCAGCGGGGCTCTCAGGCTTTCCTTTGTAAATGACTTTGCTTGAAAAATGCAGTATGTTGAAGGATTTCCTTGATCCGTGTGAGCTGTGGCTAACAAAAAAGATCTTAGGAGCATACTTGTAACCTGAATGTTGTTAAATGCTGCCAGCTTGATATTGCTGAAAGTTGGTATAATATAAGGCAGGCCAGGTAATGGTCAGCAGTGTGAGCTTGAAAGTAGCAAAACAGTGTTACTGGTGAAATCATTGAAAATTGTGGCCTATGGAAAAATGTCAATTTGTGTGAATATTCTGCAGCTGCCCCCCTCAATGCTGGGTTTAGTGTGGGGCACCACATTTAATGAAACATTGAAGAATATAATTGGAAAGGAAGAGAATTCAGAAAGGAAATGAACTCTTCCTTCAAGAGTTCAGAGAAATACAAGTTATTAATTTCACTAAAATAGCTGAAAAAACAACAGCAGCAGTATTTCATCCTAAACCGGTATCTTTCATTCTGGCAATCCCACCGATCGTTTCAAAGCTAGAAGGTTTCTGAGTTCCATCTGATGAAAACCACTTTGGCGTAGGTCATGTATTGATTTGGCTCTGATTTCAACTGAGTCATAGTAAACAGAAATGATTAATTTTGCATGTATTTTTTCTTAATCCTTTTATTTTCCAGTTTAGTAAATTAGGATGCTTTCCATATGTGAAGTCTGAGCAAGAGTTGCTGTTTCTCTTTTGTGCTTGTCGTCGTAAATGGTTATTGAAAATAGAATGTATTTTTTATTCCTAAATGATAATGTAATACTCAGCATATTTTAAAACTATTATCACATTGTTCCTAGCTAGATAAATGCTGTTAAGACACTGTCGTGTAAACAAATAGCCTTTTTTCTCACTCTGAATCTAAAATGGGAGAAGTTGTTAAAATGCACTTTCTTTTCCCCTTAATGGTAGTCTGTGCTTCACTTGGATTAGGTGATGACAATTATTAGTACACTTCTCTTTATGGTTTAGCTCTTCTTAAAAGACCTTTCCAGTCACAACGGAAGGTGCAATGGTAGCTGCTTGTTCACTGTGCAGGTACCATACTGGCTTCATAATTGTTTTGTTTGCTTTTTCCTCTCTGGACTAAACATGCAGCCTTCTGTAGCTTTCTGTTACGGCATTGATTTTATATGTGCCTTGGTGATGAGGCCTCAGATGTTGTGGAAGAAACCTTTTCACTACCAAAATAATCTGGATTGTGTCACCAGTTTATGCAAATCAGATTAAAAATGCTGTGACAAAAGCCCATTAAATATGTTTCCGATGTATCCAATGTATGCTGTGACTCACACACACTTGTGATCTGGTCTAGTTGTGTAATGAATCTTTATTTCAGTTCCTGTAGTGTTTTTTTTGTTGTTGTGTTGTTGTTTTGTTTAGGTTTTGTTTGTTTGTTTGTTTTTTTATAGAAGCATTTGGGAAATCATCTGATGCAGCTCTGTTAGGCAATTGATGGGGACTGATGCCCACATGCGGTCCATAAGCCAGGGTGTGCCTGCAGAGGAAACACCATCTCCGTGTTGCACCAATGTCATCGCCTGCCCTGGGCTGCTGCCCTCACAGCTCCAGTGTGCTCAGGCGAAGTTGACAGCAAAGTCCCGTGTCCAGCAGAGTCCCTCGTGTGGCAGTCCCATGCTTTGTGCCTGTGAAAAGGTAGACCAGAGGGCAAGTGCAAAGGCTGTGAGCCTGAAAGTCAGTCACTGAGAGCAGACAGACACTGCCTGAGAGTGCAGTATTTTTAAGCCACTTTTCAGCTGTTGGTGAAGTCTCTCAATGAATATTGTTTTCCCTGTCACTAAAATGTCTCAGTGTAAGTGCTACTGAAAATGCCTTTGACCGAGGTGTTTGACTTTACATTGGAGTCAGGTAGTGGTACTCTGGTGAAAACTCTGCTTGCAGGCAAGGGGCTGCTCTGCTGCTGCTGCTATGAGATACCTGACCCCCACTGGACAGCTAAACCAATTTTCAGCTGTGAATCAGGAACCAGTTACCTGAGAGTGGTACCTGCCAGAAAACAGAGGCATAACTTCTGTCATGCCGAAAGGTGCAGCCAAACAGAATTAGTGCATGTGCTGCCAGGAGGCACCTGTTTAAGAAAGCAGCAGTGTGCTGCAGGACAAGTGATAGGCCCTTGTCTTCTGACATATCACAGTTTGTAGCCTCTGATTTTGTCTGCATGTGGAACCATCTCTGACTCAGTACGCATTGTGGTTTTTGCGTATTTTATCTCTCGTCCTCATCTAATCTTATTTGGGGTAAACTTTGCCGATATCTTCCGTTTGTTACGTTGGTAATGAGCTGATTGCTCTTATTTCCTCCAGATTTTAAGAAAATGAAGAGTGAACGGTGGTGCCACAGAGGGTTAAATTAAAATGCAGGAGAGTTTTTGCACTTTTTCAGCATGCTGTTCTGTTTGCATGGATGCTGTAGAGGTGTAAAAATGTTAGAAAAAAAAATCCCAACAACTCTTAGCTGCTGTCTGTGGATGACTGTTCTGGCTACATCTGGCAGTATCATGTCCAGGATGTTGTAGGTGTCTTGATTCCATAGTTCGTTTGCAAACTGTAATCTACAGTTTTGATATACATTACTTTCAGTAGCTTTTTTTCCTAACCTTCGTTTTTAACTGTTCTTCAGTTCACTGCTTTGAGTTAGTGCTTCACTGTGTCATCGTAAGTGATTCCTCCCCATGTTTGGTGTGTACATAGTGAAAAATATTTCTGTATATTTTACCCACTCTTACTGTTGAAACACACCACTCGCTTCTTTCTGTGAGTTCTACCACCCTCATAATCCCGCATGATGCTGTCCTCTCCACAAGTAAGCGCCATTTACCTGTGCTTTGTAATTGCAAGACTGAGTATTTCAAGGATTGCCAAAAGATAGCTGTAATGAATAGGAAAATTTTCCTGCTTTTACTTTTCCTTTCTCCTGATATTACTGTCTGCAGTCAAAATTGCCTTGGCCTTCCTTACTGCACAAAGCAAGTGTTCCTCATTTTCTCTCACTTCTGTGCTTCCAACCCTACTGGCTTCTAACGCTAAATGGTTGTTTCTAATTTTGGCTACACGTGCAATTAGATTTCAACTTGTACTAAAAATGTGTGCATTTCCTCCTAACCTCTTTGAATCCTTCTTACAGTATCCTGTTACTAGCAAAGTATTAGCAGAAGTTGAGGGAAAAGTGTATTTATTTCTTAACATTAATATTTTGCTTTCTGTATTCTGAATGCCAGCTATGTCAAAATGTCATTATTCTTGGCACATGAGGGAAGGATTTACTGACCACCCATGTAAAGAATGCCATCAATATGTTTGCTGTTTTCTCCACAATCTTTTTTTCTCTCTCTCTCTCTCCGCAAGCATTATTTGCATCATTTTCAAAAACTGTTGAATGTTCAAACCACAAGAGGAAACACTCTGATTTTGCTTATCTTAGGAACAGTGAATCAATTTATAGAAGCTGGCAGTTTTGCCACTTAATAAAGTTGCTGGAGGAACCTACAGCACATCAGCTTGTCACCCTGTTAGGAGGGTAGGATCTGTCTCACTCTGCTGTGGCTGTCTAGAAGTTACACCTCTGAGCCACACAGGGAGAGAGACATCTTCAGAGGATGCTTGTGTCTCTCTGCTTCCAAAGAGGAAGCTTATCTGACTAACTAAATTGCGTACCAACCTGTAGAGTTCTGGAGGGAGGTGAGGTAAATGGAAAGTTTCTGGCTTATGGCTTTTGAGCTGAATGCAGCTTTCTGGCTTCTGCACTCAGGGTACATCTCATGGTGGGCTGTGCGGCTGTGTTTGAAGGATTGCTGCCAGGTAATCTTAATCCTGGGAGGAGATGAGCTAGTAAAGGCCGTCGTACATCTGAGTCACTGCTGTGAACCAGCCCAGTGAAATGGGATCTGTTCAGTAACTCCTAGGGCTGTCCCACTTTCATTCCCCTGACTCCTGTGACTCTTGGCTGCGTGATGATTTTGATGCATGGCTTGCAGGGTCTGGAAGATTACTGGCTGCTGCAATCAGTGTAAGTGAAGAGAAGAAGAATAGTGGTGGATGTGACAATTTGTTTTAACATGACAGTGTTCCAAACTTGGAGCAAACGCAGAGCTATTCTAAAGTCTTTCACCTTCAGGACTAGACACTATTAAATTGAAAATAAAGGCATTATTTCTGGTTGTGATGCGGGATTGGCAGGCTCACATTTCTGTTGGCGGGTAGCAAAAAAGCTGCTGTCCTTCGCTGGAAAAGGAGGGAGGATGCTGTGTTCTCTGCCTGAAAGAAATGCAGTGTGTCATCTGTACTGCAGATTTGCCTTGATGTCTTAAATCAAGTGACTTTTGGAAAAGCAGCTGAGATTCTTTGTGAAGCTGCTTTTACAGTCTTTAGTTCTCTGTATGGCTTGGGAAACTGGGCCAGAACCGATACTGGTAATGGTGTGTCAGGTCTTCTAGGCGGTTTGAAGCAGATTTGGCAGGGCTTTATCCAGAACACATTAGTAAGTGGAAAGTGTGCTAAGACTTCTTGTTAAAAGAAAAAAAAAAAAAGAAAAAAAGAAAAATTTGAACAGACAACCAGGCCTCAGTCCAGTGTCTGCTGGTCTGGTGCTCAACAATATGAGGTGCAGGGTTTTCATTAGTGCATGGCTGTATTGGTTAAGGGTTCGTGGCGGGTGTCTGGGCAAGTAGGGAGGCCACTTTTCCTTGAGCATAAGCCCCTGTTAAATCTGAGGCTAAGACATAGCTGCCATAGGATGAGCACACAAGGCATGTCTGCGTGAAGCAAACCTGTGCTGTGCTGAGATCTGTGCTGAGGCTGTGCTGGTCTCTTATTTCTAGAGACTAACCCTTTAGCTAAGGGTTGGTAGGGCCTATAAAATCCAAACATGGATAGAGAGCATCTAACCAGAGATATGGTGCATTCCTGTCCTCCACAATGCTGTATGGCTTATCATATGTCAATTCACTTGGGATTTTAACATTTAAGTACGTATGTAGAGTACCAAGTTTCCAGTCCAGTGCTCTGCCAAGGTCTGTTGAGGCCAGAATCACTGAGGTGTGTGAAGATCCTGTTTGTTGTCTCCTTGCAGCAAGGTTTTGGATGGAAGGCTCACATTATGTGACGGGAAGCACCAACACAGAGTAAGGTATGAGATTCCTTTAACCTAGAAGGTGAGGACTTCTTGGGGGCATGTGATCATTTTGAGTAAATGATGGTAAAGGCTCCTTCTTATAACGTGGAAAAGCTGGCTTATCTGTCAGAAATGTGACAGATTCTGGCATGATATTGAAAGCATGGGAAGTTTTCATCTCTGCTGTCTCACAGTGTGTCCTCTGCCCACCTGATACCCTCACTCATCCCCTCATGGCTGCAGACCCCGTTGCTAACCTGGTGGTTCACCCTCTAGACATGTGGGTGAAGAAGCCTGCTGGAGAAATTCATTTGTTCTGGGAGCTGTTGCCAGACGGTATCACTGATGGCAAAGGGTTGGTACCAGCCAAGTCTGGCACCAGGAGAGATGTGGGTTCACACCAGCAACAGGGAGCTGTGATGCTTTTAAAAATTAATTTGGCACTGGAAACAAAAATAATTGCCATCCCAGCAATGTGCTAAGTCCAGCTACTCATACTGAGCACTCAGTGCTGAGGAAGGGAGGACTCCAAATTTTCAGAAGCTTGCATCTGGCAAAAATAGAAAGGGTAACAGAGCCAGTGGGGAAGGGGAAGCGGGATGAGAAGTAAGCACTGAAAGGCGTGATGGTTGAAATGGGATGTAAGCTTTTCTGAACAGGGGATGTTGTGTGTATGTGCAGGATGCATGCTGCTGTGGAGCTTTACTTACAGTGCAAAGGATGGATGGGTCAAACAGGGAAGAGTGGAGGTAACAGTATTCGGGTGTTAAAAACTGGGCTGACGGAAAGAAGTGATGAGGCAGCAGGATAGAGGGTAGGGAAATGAAGAAGGACTAAGAATTAACTTCTAAGAAATGGGGAGAAAGAATAAAAGATGCTTCAAAATCTTGTCATCTGAACCAGATATATTAAAAACGTGTGTGTGTGTGGTCCTTTATGGATACTGATGCAGGCAGCAGCAGTGCAGGGATGCACCTTGCCAGTACTCTGAGTTCTGATGGTGGGTGTTGCTGTGAAAAGCAGAGGTGCTGTGGCTGAGGAGGTTGAGGGACTGTATTTGGTTTCTTTGACTAACCTACTTGAAAGGCTGTGATTCTTTGTGGTTTTCTTTATGATCTCAGGGGTGGTTTTTTTGCAAATGTTGTATGACTTATTTGGCAGACAGGTACACCTGTTTGCATTTCAAAATGGAAGTTGAATAAACTCAAAATCTTTATATGGCTCAATAGCAGATAGAAGTCAACAAGCTTCCCTTTCAACTGGCTTCAAAAAGAGCTGTTTTCCTTAAGATACATGTTTCAGAACACATTTAATCTTCATCATTAATTTTAACATGGATGATGGATTTAAGTCAAGAGGCAACAAGCTTAAGTCAGCATATGAATGTCTGTTGTATATTCCTTTCACAGAAGAGCACATTTATCTTGATGACATCTCTGTTGGAGCTCCAGCTAATGTAATTTTCCAGGGGAGGCATGGGGATGAATAACTACTCACCCATTCATAATACAAACCTCATTTTTGTGTTGTATTAGTTCTTATTAAGCAAAGCATGAATATACATTGCTTTAGATAAGCATATGAACTGAGTCACAATTCAAGGGTTATTTTTAATTGAACTTTAAAACAACATAATTTATCCTGTGGTACATGTGTGTCATTTCTCAATAGTTTTGTTTGAATTTGGGTTGCTTTCTACAGAGGGATGGTGAGCTCAGTGGACAAGCAGGGGGCAATAGATGTTGTTTGTCTTGCCTTTAGTAAGTGGACAGTGAGGTGGACTGAAAACTAGCTGAATGGCTGGGCCCAGAGGGTTATGATCAGCAGCACAATGTCCAGCTGCAGTCCAGTCACTCATGGTGTACCCCAAGGGTCAGTGCTGGCTCCAATACTGTTTAACATCTTCATTAATGACCTGGGTGATTGGGCAGAGTGCTCTGTCAGCAAGTTTGCAGATGATGGGAAAGTGGGAGAAGTGGCTGATACACCAAAGGGTCATGCTGCCATCCAGAGGGACCTGGACAGGCAGGGGAAATGGGCTGGTGGGAACCTCGTGGAGTTCAGCAAAGGGAAATGCCAGATGCTGCCCCTGGGCAGAAGTAGCCCCACACACCACAACAAGCTGGAGCTGACCTCAGAAAAGGCCCTGGGGGTCCTGCCAAGCTGGACCATGAGTCGGCAATGTGCCCTTGTGGCAAAGGTGACCAACAGCCTCCTGGGCTGCGTTAGGCAGACTGTTGCCAGCAGGTCGAGGGAGGTGGTCCTTCCCTTCTGCTTAGTCCTGGTGAGGTGACAGACACATGGGTGTTGTGTCTAGTGATGGGTTCCCATCTGCAAGAGAGACATGGACATACTGGAAAGAGTCCAGGAAGGGGCCACATCTGTCATGTGAGTAACTGTAATATGAGAAGAGGCTGAGAGAGCTAGGATTATTCAGTCTGGAGAATTGTCCATGTGTGAATACTTGACTGGGGGGGAGTAAAGAAAAGAGCCAGATTCCTCAGTGGTACCCTGTGACAGGATGAGGCAATGGGCACAAATTGAAATACAGGAAGTTTCATTTAAACATAAGAAAAGTGTGAGGATGCCTGAACACTGGAGCAGGTTGCCCCAAGAGTTAGTGAGTCTCCATCCCTGGAGATACTCAAAACCCAACCCACAGCCCTGAGCAACATGTTCTAGGTGACCCAGCTTTGAGCAAGGAGTTGGACTCCTTGATTCAAAGGATAGGATATATTTTTGTTACACTGTGAAAAAAATTCTCTATTGGAATGAAAGCGCAAATTCACAGAAATCACAAAATCCCAGAATGGCTGAGGTAAGAAGGGACCTGTGGAGGCCATCTGATCCAACCCCTGTTCAAGCAGGGACACCCAGAGCAGGCTGCCCAGGACCACGTCCAGGCGGTGTTTGAAGTTCTCCAAGCAGGGAGACTCCACAACCTTTCTGGGCAACCTGTCTGTGCTCAGTCACCTGCACAGTAAAAAGGTGTTTCCTGATTCTTCAGAGCATTTTGGTGAAAAATAAGGGAAAATAAGCCCTAGGTAGGTAAAAGTTCATTGGTAGTACAGCTTGGAGGCCGTACCTGTGGTCAAGTCTGTGTTTTACCTCTCATAGGATTCTCAATTCTTCTTGCCAGAGAAAGAAGAATAAATTTTCTGTGAACTGCAAGAATTATTGGAGGGTTTTGATGGTCAAAGCCTGGTTGGAGAAAGGGCCTTTGAATTTCCTGCTGGGAATAAGCTCCTGAAAATAGCATACCATGTGCACTGTAATTATCTGTGTGTGACATTCACAACTGGGCGTGTTTCCTAGAAGAGCTTGTGTGCTTCTGTGCTTCAGCAGTAAACAGGACCAGGATCTTTGTCACTTTTAAATGCATTTCTGATTTGCTGCTTATTTCTGTTTCTCTTCTATTCTCATGTGTGTCCCGAAAGGTGTTGACTTCCCAGGTTGGCTGGCTCTGGGCAGGCTGGGGGTACGACAGCTGCAGGGTCTGCCTGCCAGAGAGCTGATCCCTGTGGAATGGGGTACTTGGAGTGCACGTGAGAAATGCAGCCTGGTCCTTCTGTAACTTGCAGGGCTTGGCGCGAAATAGCTCTTCTCCTGCAGGCCAAGTCTATCTCATTGAAGCCACTTAACATTATCCCTGCCCTCTGGACCATTCTCCTTCTGCAAGCAGTTATTTTCTAATCAACACTGGAGAAAATTGATCACTCTAAGAGAATAACGTGGCAGATTTTGACAGTTCTTTCTGGTCTGAAGGTGACAGCAGTGGGAGTGGGTATTTATTCTTGTCTGAAGGGGAGAGAGGAGAAAATGGAAGAATTTTATTCTAAACTATCTTCAGTATTAATTTACAGTTTAAAGAGTGGCTGGGGAGGGGATATAATCAGCAGTATATGGAAAAGACTGGTTGTGAGATAGGTCAAAAAGATGTTAGCAACAGGAGCTTATAAAATACCATCTGCTAAGTAGTAGTATTGAGTTCCAGGCATTCCACCAAAGCAATTAATGTGTTAGTGGGCTGTGGGACTTCAGCTGGAGAAGAGAATTTTCTTCTAACTATATTTATCATTCTAAATAAAAAAAACAGAGGGGAGATTTTTTGACAAGAACTGCTACGCATCATCAGCTTTATGCAAATCTAGATAAGAATGTCTTGTGCAGAATGAGATTTTAAAGCTGCTGGAATAAAACTATTAGAAAACATAAAGGCTGTTATTTAATTGCAGATCAATCCTGATTTTCCTGAGTAATTCTGCTTTTCATTCCTTTATTGCTTTATGATGTCCATGTAATGTGAGGGCGGCCATCAGACAAGCTGTGGTACCCAAAGCCATAGAGTGACCTTAGTGCAAGTATGACACAATGAAAACACTTTATTTCCGCTGTCTGCATTGGGCTACTAGATCTCGGGTTTCTTTTATGGTCAAGATGTTTGGACCCTTTCTGGAAGTAGCATGAATTCTCTATACCAGAGCCGGAGTCCAAGCAGAGATGCCGCAGTAAACCTGAATCTTGGGAGTATTAAAAATTGTACTTGTCCTGCAGGGTTTTCCATGTGAGCTGATCTGTACGCATGGGAATGCAGGGTTGGATTCCTCCATCAGGAAAGAATTCCTGCCTCTTGCATAGATGCAGAGATAGACATTTAAAAAAACAACAACAAAAAAAACCTCTTTCCTTTCTGGTTTTCACAGCACTCATGGCAAAGGCAAGTCCTTGGCATTTCCCTGCCCAGCAGCCCTGGGGTGGCAAGGAGGCATTTCCAATGGGGCAGAAAATGGTTCAGGAAGGGCTAATTTCCCCACATTCCTTCTCACCAGACTGGTGCTGAGCGCTGTGGCACTATCTCGGCTTTCAGATAAAGTTCAAGCTGATGCAAAGCTGGTGAGAGCTGTTGGTGGTGGACCTGGGCTGGGCACTGGGGGAGGCCTTCACTGTGCGCTGGGACTGCAGAGAGCAAAGGGGCAGAGTCTGTCCGAAATACAGGAGAAGAGCAGAGGATGACGAGAACGTCAGTGATTGCTGTTGGTATAACAGTTTTCCACGTGGGAGGCTCACTTGGCATGTGTCAGGTTTGGATCCTCGGAGATACGTAGTTTCCTCAGGAACCTGAATACTTCTGGATATCAGGAATGACCCAAACCTGAAATTCAAAAGAAAGCTGAAGGTTTCCAAACATTTTGAAACTCAGAGGAGCTGCAGCTCAAAGGTTTGCAAAATGCCTCCTAATCACCGATGCTTGCAAGTTTGACACTATGGGAGAAAGGATGCTTCATATGCAAACTTGCAATGAACTGTTACAAGTACTTTGACAGTACCTGAACCCTGGAAGTTAAGGAATCGCCCATGAGGTGTCTCAGCTCTGCAGAGACTTCTCTCATTTCTAACAAAGGCTTTTGTGTGTGTCCTTAAAGGCTTCCTGGGGCCATCAGCTTCGACATGAGATTCCTTCAGCAGCCGTGGCAGGAGCTGAGGTTTGCTGCGTGCAGGTTCACACCTCTCTTACGGGAGCTGAACTGCTGGAGAAAGCCCATTCCATTGCTGTTTGTGGATGCCTTTGACTCTGAACACTTAAAATTCACTATGAAATGAGGCTGGTCTTGTTAAACACTGGAAAATTGTTACAGACAAGTGTTTGTGACAATTTGTCGACAAATCTTATGGAGTAAGGGCCATGTCTGAATTTTTAAAAGTAAATATAAATATTACACTTAAAGAGAATCAAAATTTTATTGCAATCTGTTCTTCAGGCTGTAGGTGACTACCGTTTTATGATGGCTTTCCCATTTGGGGTAATCGTCTGCTATGCCTTTGTACAGAGGCTTCTGTGATTGTCACTGAACTTGTTCCCAGCACTGGTCAGACTGAGGAAACAGAGAGCCCAGACATGAACAGAGGTTGGTATGTGATGGAGAAGGAAAGCCCCCTGGAACATCATGGAGAAGATTAGGGTGCTTAAACCCATCACTAGAAGTGAGAGCTCTTGCGAGCAATAGCATTCAGTACAGTGAAACCAGGAGCAGGAGTCACCTATTCAGACCCTTTGGTTCTAATAAGGATGCTGCTAGAAAGAAAAAATATTCAGGTGCCTGAGAAAATTGAGAATGCTGACACTTATTCCTGTCTGAGGGTGAAGACAGGCATCCAGCGACCCTGTAGCCATGGCAGGGATGTCTGCTGTCACCCCTCTGTCAGTGGCTTGGTTACAGCCTGGCATTGAAAGCTGGCAGAAGGAGAAAGAGCCAGGTGAAGGGAGATTTTCGGAGGTTGTTTTAGAGGTCTTTGGCAGAGAGAATGTGTGTGATGCAATGTAAGACCAAACACAGATGTGCTGCTCAGTTTAACCTGGCAGAGATGACCATGCTGTTTGTTGCCTTTTAGACAAGGTGGATTTGAGAACAAATTTGATTTGGAGGCAGAGTGAGGAATTTGCGGTTTGGCGAGCAGTTAAATTTTCTTCATATTTTTATCTCTGGAAGGGCTGCTGTAAAATCTTGGGTATCACTTTGGCATTTTTGGTATAAAACTGAATAAGTTAATGGCAAACATTAAGGCAAAAAGAAAACACACAAACCATTAGTTACATCTTTGCTCAGGAACAGAGGAGAGGAGTCTCCTGGGTCCCACTAGCAGGTTCTTCTGGAAAACAACGCTGTCTGCCCCAGGGCTGCTTTGCAGCTGAGCCCTTGGGATGGACCCAACAAACACTGCAGCACTCCTGAAAATACACTGTGGAGAGGCTCTTCCACAGTTTAGAGAACGATGGGCTGGTTTCGTTGGTGTGATCCAGGTGTTTCCTACTTCTTGTGCGCTGCAAGCCAGCCATCCCACACGTAAACTATCGGAACCAAATGGTGGTCCTCACTTACACGTGGGCATTTTTAATGGCTTTGTATTTTGCAGCAATTCACAGGTATCTATAACTATTAACCAGAATTAAGCCGATCTGCAGGTGGACTAGTTTCCCAGTGAAGAGTATAGTTTCGTCAAAACGGAAATGTTTACCTGATACCTGCTGATTTTTATGGGTCTCTAACTGCAAGATCTCTTTTCTTCCATTAAGTGCCAAGTGTTTCATTTAGACTTACCTCTACAAAGAGATTATTGTAATCCCTTCAGCGTAATACAATCTTATAACCCGAGTGAATGGAAAAGATGCAAATGAAATGTGCCCATGGGAGCACAGGCAAAGTGCTAGGGAAGTTTGTTCTGTAAGAAATGCACATTTAGAAGAAAAGTTAAAATGCTGAAGTTTCATGTCAGACATGTTACTGGCAATATTTGTGCTGATTAATAGTACATTTTTAGGATAATTTATTATAAATACAATGTACCTTGGCTGTGATGATGTTTGATCTTAAGATATGACATATTTAAGGACTTTATTATTAAGGATACAGGGGAGCTGTGAGATTATATAGTCTGATCTCACAGACTCCTGGAATTTCGTTTTATTATTCTTCTCTAAGTCTGGCACTTCAACTGACACTTGATGCTTTGCTTGGATGTTGGAGCTTGCATAGGTTGAGGTGGGCTGTAACGGCAGATGAGCCCTGGGTGCAGAGGAGGAGACGTATGAGTGACTGTGAGAGGGGCTCCAGGCTGTGGACAGTGATGCCTTTGAAGGCTGGTGCTTTTCCAAGGCACCAAGCAGGAATCTGGCACTCACCAGGGAGCTTCATCTCCCTCCACTTTCCTTTTCATAGCACAGAGGGGATGACTGGAGGGCCCCAGGCCTCCTGCCATGGAAACATGGTGCAGAAGTGCCACTGCTGGTGGTTGCCCTCCAAACGTAGCTACTCACAAAGACCTCGCAGCGTTTCTCTGGAAGGCTGGAAAGGCTGATGTGCCAAAGTGGCAGTGCTCAGCGGTCACCCTTGAGCAATTAGCTCTGAAGATGTGCTGCTGTTTTGTAAAGGTGCCAGGCTCTGGATGGTTTCAGGATGTGAATTTACTTATTAAAAATAATTCACTTACTGGCAGGGAAGATAATGCCCTTTCCGGGCACTGCCCCAGGCATGGACCACGGTGCTGCTGCTCAGTGTGAAGCTGAGCTCACTGGGCCCCTTTTTCATGGGAGGCACTGAAGTGCTGCTGTCCCCTTCACTGACTGCACGTGAACATCTGCTTGGAGCCAGGTCACAAAGAGGTGGCCCTGGGTTGTCCCACCACAGCGCAGAAAGGGAGGAATCCAGCCCAGTTTGTGTCCTGGGCAGGGAATATCCTTATATTCCCTGCTAGGTCCTTTCCCAGCTCTGTGCGTTTCCACGTAATCTACTTTCTGCTCATATGTTTTTGTACGCCTTGACTTTGCAATTTCTCTCTTTCATGCCTCTCCAAGATTTGGTTCAAGTTGCATGAAGGGGAAGAACGAGCGACTTGGGGAAGGAGTGGACGATCTCATGGCCGAGGCAGATGAATGCTGTGTTCAGTCTGTTCAGAACAGACTGAGGAGCGGAATGAGTAATGATGCTGAACTTCTAGGAGCAGTAAAAATCAGCCCAAATTCCAGAACGATCTTATAAGGGTAGAAAAGCAGATGACATTCAATATGCAAAAATGTACAGGGACATACATCACAAAAAACAATCCTAATTTCATGCATACAGTGATTAGTCCTGAGCTGACCATTACCACTCAGGAGCAACGTACCTGAGCTGTGGTAGTTTCTGTTATGAAGACACTGGCTCAGCTGCTCAACAGTAGTCAAAAAAAAACCCACAAATTGGGATGTCCAGGAATTATTAGGAGGGGAACAGAGCAGCAAATTTTGCGATTCTGGAGCCATAGGGATGGCGGGTGCCTGATGAGCTCCTGCGAGCTGCTTAGCCACTAGAGTGGCTTTGAGTAACCTGATGCAGTGGAATGTATTCCTGTCCATGGCAGGGAGGTTGGACTAGACGATCTTTAAGGTCCGCTTCCAACCCAGACCATCCTGTGATTCCATGAAAACTGAACAAACTGGCTGAAGAGAGCGGGGACCTGCGGAGCTTCTGCTGGAGTTTTTTCTTCAGTTGGGCCAGTAGTTCAGGTGTCTCTCCTTTTCTCCATTTCTGCAAAGCTTGCAGGCACCCGGTATTATGTACTGTTGCCATTATCCCCACTTCAAATATGTTTAAAAGTAGTTGTTAGATTCAGAAGTCACTAGGGAGGTTGATGAAAAAGGATGATCAGAGAGAGAATTTCATTTTTGTTCTCTCTCGGGCAATCAAACTAACAACCAACTCTATGTATAGAAAACTGTAGTCAGCTGGGTCATGCCTAGGAGCCTTTAAACGACGGTAAGCAGGGTATGTCTATATTGGAGCACGCACAGAGCAATTTCATACCCCAAAGCTATTAGACTTCTGTCTGTGGGCATCACTGCTAGTGCTGAGTATGGCAGAAAATTCACAACGTAAGTTTTTGCCGGCATGAGTTCCAGACTTAGTACATTATTCACAGGAAGCAAAGCTACCGCTGAATTATTCAGGGCTTGCTGAACAAGTGTTGAAAACCCAATTCCACCAAGGCACCACACTAACTTAATTTTTTACTTTTTCATATACCAGAGCCTGCAAAGCCTGAGCACTGCAGCTGTTGCAACTGTTTCTTTACAGGCTTGGTAGTGGAAAAAATATTTAATTCATAAATATATGTATATAAAGAGGCATCAGTGGCTTTTGTTGATAAATGACTGCATGATTGTGTATTGCAGCTTGTTTCTTCATTCTCAGCAGCTCAGGGGAGGGTGTCTGGATGCTGTGGGGCAGGAGCTGGTAGCAGATGGCAGCAGGACCACGCAGCTGCCACCAGCTCCAGCTGCAATGTGCATTTGTGGAGGGGAAAATGTCTCAATCCTCCCCTTCTGAGAAGGCTGAGACACGAAGACCATCTCACAAACCCTGCTCCCTCCTTGTTCTTGGCATCCTGGGCAAAGAGTGAGTCTTGGCCTGGTGGGTGCTGCAAATGGAGCAGACATGGGTGCTGCTGCAGAGCACTGCTGATAGCAGAGGACTTGCAGAGCAGCAGCTGCTTGCAGGGACCATGGTTCAGGTCTGCGTGTGCGGGCAGGCAGCAAGCAGGATTCAGTGCTTATGGTTTGTGCATCACTCACTGCCCATCGTCAGGAGATTGGGAATTCCTGCCAGTGGCAAGAATGTTTAATTTATCTAGCAGTAAGAAGCTCTTGTTTCTATAGATTGTACGATATATCTAGTATTTGTTAAAGACTGAAAATGACTTACCCTGCAACTGAGATTTATGGAATTTTAAAGAGAAACTCAATGTCTTGGGGGAAAAGAGAGATTTAATGTGTTATTTTCAGGGTTACTGAATTTTTGAAGCTTGCCTTAAGGAGTGATCTTCATTTGGCATAAATATTGAGCAATTAACATAAAACATATAGTGGCTTTTGGCAGGTGAACATCGCACTTCATAGGTAATTTGGTTGGATTGGCAATTGGCTGGACGACAGAGTTCAGAGAGTTGTGCTCAGTGGTGCGGAATCTAGCTGGAGGCCTGTAGCTAGCGGTGTCCCCCAGGGGTCAGTACTGGGTCCAGTGCTGTTTAACCTGTTCATCAACGACCTGGACGATGGAACGGAGTGTACCCTCAGCAAGTTTGCTGACGACACAGAGCTCGGAGGAGTGGTGATACCCCAGAGGGCTGTGTTGCCATTCAGAGGGACCTCGACAGGCTGGAGGGTTGGGCCGAGAGGAACCTCATGAAGTTCAACAAGGGCAAGTGCAGGGTCCTGCACCTAGGGAGGAATAACCCCAAGCACCAGTACAGGCTGGGGGGCGACCTGCTGGAGTGCAGCTCTGCAGAGAGGGACCTGGGAGCCCTGGTGGACAGCAGGCTGACCATGAGTCAGCAATGTGCCCTTGTGGCCAAGAAGGCCAACGGGATCCTGGGGTGCATTCGGAAGAGTGTTGCCAGCAGGTCAAGGGAGGTGATCCTCCCCCTCT
>VXAL01014046.1:13034-94033 GCA_013399475.1 Chauna torquata | reverse complement strand
GGAGGTTCCTGCTCAACATGAGTGGGCACTTCTTTACTGTGAGGGTGACAGAGCACTGGAACAGGCTGCCCAGAGAGGTTGTGGGGTCTCCTTCTCTGGAGATATTCAAAGCCCGCCTGGATGCCATCCTGCGCAACGTGCTGTAGGTGATCCTGCTTGGCAGGGGGCTTGGACTGGATGATCTTCAGAGGTCCCTTCAAACCCTGCCCATTCTGTGATTCTGTAATTTCCTGAAATGTATTGGGAAAGGGTTTTTGTGTTTCTCCCTATGTAGCTGTAAGGATTTTCTTATAAAGGGAGAAGATAATTGGCTGATTATGCATACAACATTGTCTAAAAGACAAAATAAATCATGAAAACAGGTTAAAATGTCTATCTGCTTTCTCAGAAGTCTTGACGTGTTTTCCATCTGCATAAATATATAACTTTGGGCCAGGCTTGTGGCTATTTGAACTGGTGGATGATTTAAAAAATGCCCCGGTCTTCAGTGGTGTTAGTGTGCAAGCTGTTGATCTTAGAAGTGGAGCTAGTGGGAAGGGTGCAGGTGAGGTGGGCAGAGATAAATGGTATCTTCGGGCAAACCACTGCTGGGTGAGAAAATGTAATTTGCAGTCCAAGATAAAACATTGTACCTTAATAATTCATTTGAACAGGGAAAAAAATGCCCTATTTTTGCTTATTCTTTTTCTCCTTTCCTTGCAGTACAGTGGTATCCAGCACAGCCCTCTAGATACACAGATTGTCTGTCCCAGGGTGAACCCTGCCCTGAAGTTAGTGGTTGCCATCCAGGGCTCACTGCAGCAAAACTCTGCTTAACTTTGGTTGATTTGGGATTTCATTTGAGACCTTTCCAGACCTGTACTGTCAGGTTCCTGCTTGGTAATGGGCATTGCATAGGAAAACTCCTGCACTCGCAGAAGCCCCAAGATTTCAAGCACACGTGGTGCAGCTGAGGCCAGCACAGGTAGTTGGCCTTTCTCACTCTGATGAGGTGCTGCAATTCTCTCTGGCATGGTCTAAATAAACAATGCTAAATTTTTAAATATATATATGATATATATTTATACTTTTAAAATATATATACTATACTGCACTTTTTAAAATGAATTTCAAAAGGCTCTGCCCACATCCGTCATTCCAGACCTCTCTGCATGTTGCTTATGTCCACCTGACAGCTCTTAGTGATTTCCACTTGAAGTGGAAATCTCATTGCTCAGCTTTTCAATAGCCTCTTGCCCCACAGGACCTTGGCCATTTCGGGAAGACTTTTTAAAAAAAACAGTTCTTTTGTTTTCTTGCTAATGAGGGTGAACCTAAATGCCCTTTAACGCATTGATTCAAAACCTCTGCTGTGAATTTAAGTAAATGCATTGCACCCTAAGACCTTTCCAAGTAGCCAAAATCCATTCCTGTATTTCAAGTTTGACTGGTTAGCTTTGTCATGTGGGCCTAAACTGGCTAGTAAATAGCAAAACACAAAAATGTTTTTATACCTTTAGGTTAAAATCAGGAACTGTCTCACAAATGACATTTTTAAGTTAAACATGCATATAGCTAATCCATTCTGATCTGGCTTTCCTATGGATACCTGTACAGATAAGAATTCTTATTAAATACTCTGATTTATCTCTCTTTCCAACCCATTTCAGATAAAATATCAATTATTTTTGTCCATTACAGCTTATTATTATTATGCCATTAAAAATAGTGAGCAAACGTTAGATTTTATTATTTCAGTGCTGCAAAGGCAAAGTTTAATTGATAGATTCCCTGGACAGCTTCTCAAAATACTACGTTCTGCATCTATCTTAACACAACATATTGTCCTGACACATTTTTATTAAGCAGCAAGCAGTGATTTGAGTTGGGGAAAAAAGAAAACCACAACAAAAACCACTACTGAAGTTCTTAGCTTCAGCTTGAATGTGTATGTTGGAGTCTGGATCTCCAGCATTTTACTTGTCTTATCTTTTTTTTTTTTTTCTGGACAAACAGTTTAAACACAATGTGTTTGTGTAGGCAGTTCATTTTCATGTTCTGAAACCCCCTGAATGTCCATCCTTTTTATTTTTTCTTCCTTTTACGGGACAATCCACAAGGGCTAATCCTAACCCACCTCCCAGCGGTGCTGCCATGCTGTCCTCCACAAACCCTGCAAGCTCTACAGGAGCCTCTTCGTGCTCTCATCAATGGCAGTGTGCTGAGGGGAGACAGACTGTGAAATAAAGTGGCGGTGAGACAGTTCCTTATCATATAAAGGCAGTTATGGAGTTAGCATCCTTGGAGGACTTCATTTGCTTCTGCTGTCTCTCAGAGCTTGTTTGTCTTGGCTTGTTGCACCTGGGTTTTCTGGTAGGAAATCCTGTGTAGAAACTCAGTAGATTTTGGTGTCATCTTACAGGAATGAAACTATTGACACACTGTGCATGAAAACCTGCAGCATTGACTTTTATGATCTGAAATGGTTTCTTTTGCTGCTAACAGCTTCTCAACCTACCCTAGGACAGTGTCATGAGGAGTCTCCTTTACTACTATTTCCACAAGAATGGTAGATGTTTTTACAGAAAGAGTCATCCTGGAAAGGTCAAATTTGGTTTGTTTTATCCTTGTGCCTTTGGTAGTTCAGTCTGCATAACTTCTATACATAGAAGTCATCCATCTAGTGGGTAATCTATTAAACTTTTTGTGCTCATTTTACATCTGTTATAAATGATTTCCTTAAAACTTGCTTTTTTGTGCTGTAGACTGTTAAGTAAAAGCCATCTGGTTGGTTGAGGCTAACTACAGGGAGTCAGAATCTTTTTGGGGTATGAATCATCATTAAATCAGAAGTAATGACAGCAAAGTAATAATCCCTGTAATTTAAAAACCATTCTAATGAGCTGTGGACACCTCTCTATTACAGCCTACATTATTTTACACTGGAAACCACACTGACGTCTTACATTTGTCAAACAGAAAGTTTCAGGACAGATAGAGGCAGACAAAGCAATAAAAGCCTGTGCCAATACAACTTTTATCAATACTTTGTGCATTTTCAGGGAACGTGCTCTGTTGAGCTTTACCAGGCTCATTTTGTTGTTGGTAAAAAATGTATTCCCCCCCAGCTTTCTGTCATTACTTTTTTTTTTTTTTTTAGGGTAAAATTAGACTCATGGTGTCTAGCCACATCAACCTCCCCGCCCGATCCCTCCATATTTAGGGGAGGGAGGTCGATCTCCAGGGGTGAGCTATTGCACCCACTTGAGTCCCTGCTACAGCATGGGGCAGCATCTGCTTTCAGGAGCCTGTTTTCTTCTTCTGATGATGGAGTCCAGACAATGCTGCGCTTTTGCTTATCTTTTGGGACAGCCAGAGTTCAGCCTGTAGACAAATCTAGCTATCAAAGCAAAACAAAATTTCATTTAGAATCACCATATAAAAGCATTTTGCTGATACCCCCCTTCAATTGAATTCAGTTATTTAAATTCTATTAAATTTAAGAAAACTGCAGAAATTCGGTTTCTCTTTCAGATATGTATCTGGTATAAACATTTTATTGACTTGAGTTACATGGATAATACTAAAGGAACGTCTCCATTTTATTTCTGTCGAACTTTCACAGGAAAATGGATTTAGTTTAGAACCCTTTTTCAGTACTCTCTCTTGTATCTTTTTGCTGTGAAGTTAGTTTGCTTAGTAACATGAATCCAGCTGCTCAGATTGGAAGATACATACAACTGAATCTTTCTAGAACCTCTAAAAATATTAAAACTAATACTTAACTTCCTAATGATCTGGTTTAGGATCTGGTATCTTGTGACTTACTGGGCATGGATGTAAAAGCTATATCCCTCTGCATAAATTGGAAATGTTTACCCTAGATGGAGGATACAGTCTTTGCTATTCAATGAAAATGGGCTGCCAGAGCTTAGTGAGCTACTTGTCTGTTCAGTCTCAGTAACCAACCGTGAGCACAGCTGAGATAGGTGGAGGAGACTAGTTAATGTTATCTTTATGGCTCACCTGACTGCTCACTTGATGAAAGATCATCATATAGCCATATTAGCTTGGTTGCTACCACTCACACCTGTAACACAAATGTGTCCATGATCCTTGTCAGCCTCTGGTCAGTCCTGGGGCAGTGGAGGGATGTCTGAAGAGCCACAGCTGCCCTGTTTGAAGTGGGAGCTGCAGAAGGCAAGATTTGTCACCTGTGCTGACATGACACAATGAGGTGGCCCAAGGCACAAGACAGGTCTGAGTGAGCATCTGGTGCCTCTGCTGTTCCAGAGCACTTAAACTACAATGGAGGTGGTGCAGCACCACAGCAGGAAGAGGTCTAGGAAGCAACTGAGGTGGGGTGTGTGTAGGAAT
Organism: Chauna torquata; assembly: GCA_013399475.1. Lineage (NCBI taxonomy): Eukaryota > Metazoa > Chordata > Aves > Anseriformes > Anhimidae > Chauna > Chauna torquata. Next base: position 89,677 of record VXAL01014046.1, on the reverse strand, counting down.
AGGTGAGTTTTTGTCCCTGGTCAGATGTACTGCAGTTAGGGACAGTCCAGGTCCTTTAATAAACAAAATCATTTTCATATGAAAGTGAAATGGCAAAAAATGTGTTAACGTGACTGTAGAAATCTCACTGTATGTAATGCTAGAATGTTGTTTTGAGTATTTGAGATGGGAATAAGGCACTTTTTACCTTAAAACAAGAATTCCATGTTGCTACCTCCCCTCAGTGTTCATTTCAGATATTTGTAGAGCCTGGGAACCTCATCAGTGCAAGGTGCCCTGCTAAGGATGTTGATGGCTAATGTCACTGAGGGAGTCAGTCTCTCACTGGTGCTATTTGCTTCTTCTACCTGGGTGAAAGAGAGGGGGCCAGAGAGGGTAGAGAAGAACCTGCCAATTCACTGTCCATTGCAGGAGTTTGCCCAGCTCAACCTCCCCATCCTAATTTTTCACAGCACATCCTGGAAGAGACTACTATACGAGCAGTAGGAGAGAGAAGCCAGTTGTTTGCTGCAGGAGTAACAGCTATCAGCCTCTTTGAACAACCCAAATGCCTGTAGAGTATGTTGACATATCAGGGTGGAAGTCAGTAGGAAGGAACAGCACCCTAGAAAAATGAATACAGCAATCACTTTCTGATGGGGCAAGGAATAAGAGTCACAGGGCAACTCATAGCCTTAGGTGGCATGGGCCTGGGTGTGAGTGTACGAAAGCTCTGAATTTGTTCTTGGAATCCATCTGCATATTACGCTGAAAACACTTTTCTGCAGAGTTGGCACAGAAATTTCTTAGGGCACAATTGCTCCTTAAAGTCACCTTTGCCAGGATGTGCCAGGGCAACTCCGCTTGAGCAGTATGAGCGAAGTCAAGGACTAAATGCGTCGCTATTGCTTCTGTGCAGGAGCAATTTCAGTTTTACTTGATAGAAGGCCAAGCAGCACAAATGTTGTCTGCTTCCTTCGTTTTGCATAGTAAGGGCCAGACAATTCAATTTTCCTTCAGTTGCTTCACAATGCCAGCTTAACACATAATTAATGAATTCAGAAACATTTTTTTTCTGTGTAGCCTCATACATTGGTTAGCTGGGAGGTGGCAGAAGAAGGAGATGGAAGTTTAACCTTGGCCGTTGTGGATATACAAACTACTAAAGGACCATGCAGGTTGCTGATTCTCGTTCCAAACATGTCCTAGCGATTCATCCCACAAAGGGAATAGCACAGCGTGAAGGAGAGGTGTGCAGGATAAAAATCATCTCAGTGCTATTCATCAGTCTTTTATTTGTGAGCCAGTGAGATTAGAGTCATCACTACACAACTCCAGTACCACTTAGTGCACCAGCGTCCTTGAACACATCACTTCAATCCAGATAGGAAACTGGAAAATAATAGGAAAGGCTTTACTCTGTCCCAGGGTGTCATCAGCAGAGGCTGCTTCTCATTGCTAAGCCCTCCCATGTTGGGGTTCACAGCAGCCACTGTAAGCGTGGATTGCCTGCAGCACCAAGGTTCTGCAAGGAAAGGAGAAGTCCTGGACCTCACTCTGGAGACCTGAAGAGCAGAGTGACTTCCTTGGGTCATCAACCAAGGGAAGTTTCTGAGCACACTCAGGCCCAGGATTATCCTTCTTCCAATAAACACTAATGCAGGATTTAACCAAAACTTCACCTGCTGATGGAGTTGCACCCTACAAGTGCCTCATGCTCTCCTACCATTATAGCTGCTTTATATCCTTGCTCTGTATTTTCCAGTCCTTGTAATGCATTCAAGTCCTCTTGGTAGCCCAGCATCTATCTTGTACTTTGTTAATATTCCAGATAAAGCATGCCATATGGACCGGGAACACAAGCTAGGATGTGGATATTTTTGCTGTTAGTAATAAGGATCCAGGCAATCCCAAACTGCTTTGGAGCTGAACCATTTGTTATCTTTGCAGCATTTGGTGGACTGCCGGGTGTCTATAGCATCAGACTTCTAACTGATGAGTTTCTAAGTGTGAGTGTTTAATATGCAAAATCTACCAGCTGTAAACTGTTAACCAGACCTCACGCGCCATAGTTTAAAAGCTATTGCAACTCAAAATAAGACCAGTAACTGTGTGACACTGGTTGGCAGATGATGATAGTACCATTTCAGTGGTGGCAGAAATGGAGCCTGCCATATTCGTTGATTCTGTCCTCTTGCAAGTTGGCTGCGAGAGGACCTATATGATAGGGAGAGAAGGGGACCTGCTATGCAACTGAAGTAACAGTACTTCTTGTCTGCGTGCACTGAGGCAGTGTGCTTACCTCCTTTGAGCCCCAAGAAGTATCTCCTAGCAGCCCTAGCACTGTGTTCCACCAAGAAAGCTGCAGGTGCCTGCTTTGGAGGCAGGGGACGCTGTCTTAAGACAGACCACTTTGTTCTCTATTCATCCTGCTGAAACCACCTGCGACTCCAGGGCAGGCTGGGCTAGGATGTTCCCTTCCCCCCAAAATGGAAGGATTTGATCTGATCTAGGGGAGCGGGAGACACATGCTCCATTTCTTGATCTGCTCCAGGCTTCGTATGTGACCTTGACCAGGTTATTTCAGCTCCGTGCCTCAAGTGCCCACACGTAAAATAAGTTAAGGGCACCAACTCACTTGTCTGAAATATCCGGAGTGGGTGGGTAAGTACTAACAGTACTTGTGGATGAGAAAGTTGCCAGTCACTGGTGTCTGGTGGCCTCCCCGCCAAAATCAGGAGCCAAGGGGCAGCTCTTCTATGCGCCTTGTGTGTAATGGAGAATAACGACAGCTGTTAACAGCTAGCTTGTTCAAAATCACCCTGAGAGCAGGAAGCAAATTATCTGGTTTATGACTAATCTTTGCTGCTTGGTGAAGAGGAGAGCTAGGGCTTCCTCTCCTCCTATACAGGGCAATGGCAAAGCAGCAAAGTGTGATGAGAAATGTCCATTCAGGCTGGAAGTAATGAGCTGCATCAGCAGGGTGCAATGGGCATTGGGAGGGGCAGGGGCCAAGAAACCTTTGCAAGGTGAGCAGATGATCAGCAGTTGTCTGCAAACAGATGCTGCTGTTTTCCTCACAAAATGCCTAAGATATTTGAGAGGTTAATGAAGGCAAGAGGGAAAGGTGAAAGGATACATGGCAGCTGGCCAATGCTTTATGAATGACAGCAGCTTCCTTAAAATACATGAGGCTATTAACAAATCATTGGGTTCTTGGCATATAGTTATTTGCATAGGCAAATGAACAAATGAATCATTTCATTAGCTTATTCACAGTGTTTCGTGCCCAATGAATACTAATGTAAGCAGTGTCAGGAAAATGGTGAGGTTATTTCTGGCATAGCTAATTATAACATAAGTGGTTTTTTTCCTTCTCACTATTATTTTGAGATGCTTAGTTAAAATCTGCAGCAAATTAAATGCCTGGGAAAACCTCCAGCCTCTGTCGAGCCTTTGCAGGAGGTCAGTGGAGATTCAGACAAGAAGCCTCATACTTGCCAAGGGATGCGTACCTGAGACTGAGAGCATTTTATCACGCGCTACCTGCATTGCACAGGCAGGGAGACGCAGTCACGGGGCAGAAAGGCGAGTTGGCAGCTCTGAGGGATGATGTTTCCTCCCGTGTTGGCATCAGGGATTTTGTCCTAATGCAGCTGTGTTCACGCAGCAAAGCTCCTGCAGCTGTGACTCTATGTTTTTGTTGCCTCCCGTGACAGGAGGAGCCCACTGATGCATTTTTGCAGGCTGATTTCAGGCAGAAGCAGTGCTGAGCCCTTGCTGACTTGGCCTGTGTTGGATTGGTGTCTCTCCGAGGAGATGAGCTTCTGTCACCTTCACTGGCATCTTCACCAGCATCAGTGACACAGTGCCACATAAAAACCCTAGTGGAGGTTCAGGTTTGGCGTTGTGTAAATACATACCAAAACAGAGGTGCGACTCCAAACAGCTCATCGTCCAGAGATAAGTGGCATAAGAAGAGGAGGAGGGACAGGGAGCTGCTGCTGTCACTGCCCTACAGATGAGAGCTGCTGAGGGATAACATTGTTTTGCAACATTACGCAAGGAGGCCATGTCACTAAAGCTCTTTACTCCCAACCCTCTGCACCCCAGGCCAGCCTCTCACTTGGGTCCTGCCTTGGTTTGCTCTGTGCCTAACTCCAACAGCAGGGGAATTCCTTTTTTATTCTTTTTTAATGTGTACATTTCTCTGTATCCATGTGCATACACATTATCACATCCAAAAGTGTGTCTTTTTTTTTTTTTCTTGTGGTTACTCATGATTAAAAAGTTGCAGAAATCTAATTACAGTTTACAAATCTTGATTATAGTAGCAGGCTGAAGCAGTGAATTATGAGTGTAGCAGCTGACACCCATGATTCACCTTCTTTAAACAAATCAATGTATTTTTGCTTTGTGAATTTTTTATTTAAAAAGCTACTCCTTAGCTTGTATTATGCTGCTGTGGTCAGGTTATCAAGGTCACCTTTCCTGCAAGGTGTGTGGTGGTGGCTGGGGGTCCTGCCGTGGTCCTGTGGGGTCCTGGGGTCTGGAGGGGTCAGTGCAACACATAGGCAGTGCTGGGAAACCTAAAACCCATCATTAGGAGTAAAACCTGCAGTTTCAGAGCACTTTACCAATATGCAACCTCTCCTTTGGGTTCGTATGAGAAGACATAAGCTCAGGCATGCAGGTGCTGCCATCAAAGAGCAGGCTGCCCGAAAGACTTAGGCTGCATACGCTGTCACCGAAATCCCCCTTGGCCTTCCCTATAGAAATCACGATTTCAGCCTTCCTATATTGACATCAGTTCCTAAACATACATTAGTACTGCTAGAGCACCGTGAAGAGTTTAGACCTAAACAGTGAATTCCACAAATGAAATGCTCAGTTCTCCAAAAATCCTCACCTCGGTAGGTTTTGCCGTGTTCCAAGATCGACTGGAAACCCCAATAAAAGTGAAGCCTTTGCAGCAAACAGTCGAACAGGAAAATTCACTCATCAGTCTACCTAGAAGTAATAAAAGTGGTTCTTGTTTGTGCAGCAGCCAAGTTATCACTGAAAAAAATGAGCAGAAAATAACAGATGATTATAGTGTGTTATCTTCTGCTGTAGCAGGCTGGTACTTGTGAGGAAAGGGTAAAAAAAGAAAGGAAATGCTTTTTATAAAATCACTATGTCCAATGTCAAATCAATCAACACACTATTGAGAGAACAAATGGATCTGAATGTTTGAAAAGCAGCAAATGTCTGAGTGTGAGAAAGAGACAGTTCTGCTTTGAAAGGTCTGCTGTTTATCACAATCTCTGAGGTGACAGTGATTTTATGATTGGGTATTTCTATTGATTTGGACTGCTTACGTCTCTGATGAGTACTATAGTGGTTACCTGTCCTCCTTGCTGTATTTTATGGTGGTAGCATGTGTCCTGACTCTGGGGCTCTGATTTACTGAATGCTGCACAAATACCAGTTCCTAAATCTGGAAAAGGATGAACAAAACTTGTCAGGCAGAGATTAGAAAAGTAATTGAATTTTACTGAGTTGAAATGAACCTCTCTGAAGCAGAACTTCAGACTGTATTTGGGATTGAGCTAGCTCTGATTTGTTTGATCTCAGCAGGAAAACTCCTGGGCAGGATTACATGAACTGGTGCTTTTGAAAATCTCAGCAACTTTATTTTCATAATTATCCAAAGAATGATGCTGTAGTCAGGCACGTCTGGCCTGAATTCATACTTCTCTATGCGCTTATGCAGATCAGGGCAGGGTGTCTCATGTTGCATTTGAGAGGTGAGGAGTGAGTTCCTGGTGCTGTTTGTTTGCAGACTGCTGTGCCAGAGGTGCTGGGGTGGGGAATGGCTGGCCCATAACTTGGCAGAGTGGTAAGGGAAGAGTTGCCTTCAGCAGAAGGCACTAAGCAAACAAGAGCATCTGAGAGCTCTTGGAGCTCCTACGAGCGTTCACCTGACCATTAAACAGCACTGCAGAAATGCACGCTGGCTTAGATGCTTGCTGGCAAAGCTGATTTGGCTTAGTAAGGCTCAGTCTCTCTGTATGGCATAAAAAAAACTTGCAAGTTAAATGAAAATATCTTGTTTGCACCATGGTCCTATAAATACTATACTCATAAAAAACTTTCTCCATGTTTTGCTGCCTACACTTCACTCACACGTATAGCTCCAATCTCTATTTTCTTCTGCCTAAAAACAGCTCCATAAGATCCTGAAAGGTATATTTTTTCCTGTGTATCTGCTTCAAAGCTCAACACATCACCGGAAACACTCTCATCGGCTGCAGTGTGTTTCTGTTTGGGTTTTAAGTGAGCGATAGAGAAGATACAAAGTCAGGTTGTTAGAAAAAACAAGATTTTTGGTCTTTGCTACCACGCAGTTGTATGTAACTAGGTTCAAGTCAGCAATGAATGTCACCTGTTTGCAAAACAGCTTCAGGAAAGAGTGATCTTTAATATCTGACATATTACTTCTTGTCTTTGAACAGTGAAGTAGGAATTTAAGGAATTCCTTAAAGCAAGGTGACAGCTGCTTACTTGCATAGAAATACTAATTTGCAACAGATCTACCAGGGGTCTCTTAAATATGAAACATATACATTGTCTGCTTCTCCTGAGAGGGGAAAAATGTGCTCAGTATTTACAGCAAATCAGCAGTCTTCTTTTTGTCTCTCTATACTTGTGTTTATTCAGCTGTAAAACCAAATTTAAAAATTCTTTCCTCACGGGACTGCGTTAAGCATTAATATCTGTAGAAATATATTCTAAACTCTGAGCAGAAAGTATTTCTTATGCTAAATGAAGACAACCCCTAAATTTCAACTTCAAGTTTCATTTTTTCAGCAATTCATCACAGTAGCCAAATTTGTATTCATTTCCTCTTGATTCATTTTCTTCAGCTAAGACATAAAGTTGAGCTATTCTTTTTTTATTCCATCAGCGCAGGGGCGGAGAGTGGAAGCACAAGCTTTCTGTGAGTTTGTAACCAAGATGGGACAGGCATGCAGGCAAAAGGGTTCAGCTTGAAAAATACAGATAAGGAAGATGTTTTTAGAGCAGGAGAGATTTCAGCAAACTGATTGTTACATAAACAAATTTTCTTCTTGAATATAGATCATTCTGATTACTTCATGAAATTAAATGCTAAAGAAAGCAATAAGCAATTAATATACTATTTATTTGCACTATGTAGAGAATTCTGAGTAAAACCAATTATGTTGGCAGAAATTATTTTGCTAATGGTAAAGTATTAATACAGGATAGGCATTCTGAAGGGGAGAACTTAATTTTGTGCTTTTGGAACATCTCTGGTAAGCAGAGGTGAAGACTTTCTTGTTCAGCTTGTGTTTGGTTCAAATTCTGAGTAGTAAAGATCAGAAGCCGGTGTTCTTTGTTAAAAAATAATAAGTCAGATGGATTGTGGATTTTATTTCTCTTTAATGTTTTCATAAATGACTTGAATGCAGGACTTGAAGGTCTACTTAGTAAGTTTGTGGATGACACTAAATTGGAAGGAGTGGTTGACTCCCTCAAGGGTAGGGAGGCCTTGCAGAGATCCTGAGAAATTAGAGGGCTGGGCAATCACCAAGAGCAAGTGCCGGATTCTGCACCTGGGAAGATGCAACCCTGGCTGTACGTACAGACTGGGGGATGAGAGGCTGGAGAGCAGCCCCACAGAAAGGGGTCTGGGGGTTCTGGTCGACAGCAAGTTTAACACGAGTCAGCAGCGTGCCCTGGCAGCCAGGAGGGCCAGCTGTGCCCTGGGTGCATCAGGCATGGCACTGCTGGCCGGGCGAGGGCAGGGATTGTCCTGCTCTGCTCTGTGCTGGTGCGGCCTCACCTCGAGAGCTGTGTGCAGGTTTGGGCACCACAATATAAGAAGGACATGAAACTATTAGAGAGTGTCCAAAGGAGGGCTACAAAGATGGTGCAGGGTCTGGAGGGCAAGGCGTATGAGGAGCGGCTGAGGTCCCTTGGGTTGTTCAACCCAGAGAAGAGCAGACTGAGGGGAGGCCTCATGGCGGCCTGCAGCTTCCTCACGAGGGGGGAGGAGGGGCAGGCGCTGAGCTCTGCTCTCTGGTGACAGCGACAGGACATGAGGGAAGGGCATGGAGCTGCGACAGGGGAGGTTCAGGCTGGGTGTTAGGAAAAGGTTCTTCACTGAGAGGTTGGTGGGCACTGGAACAGGCTCCCCAGGGACGTGGTCAGTACACTGAGCCTGCTGGAGTTCAAGAAGCGTTTGGACAACGCTCTCAGACATAGGGTCTGATTTTGGGTGGTCCTGTGTGGACCCAGGAGTTGGACTCAATGATCCTCGTAGGTCCCTTCCAACTCAGGATATTCTATGATTCTGTGATTTCAGGGGCACATCCCCAATGAATAGACCAAAGGACACTTCTGTCTTAAGCTTGTACAGTCCCCAGCACAAAGAGCACTCTGTCTTTTGTGTTTCTGAGTGCTACCGAAAACATATTTATAACTAATAGTGACACCAGGGTGCAACTGGTTTGTTGTCTCTGTGATCAGTCAGAATAGCTGCAGTCGTTTTACCCGGCTAAACAGTGGAACTCCACCACAACCACTCTCTCACTCCCGCTCCTCAAAGGAACAGGAGGAGAAAACACGATGGACAAGGGCTCAAGGGTTGACATAAGGACAAGAAAGTTGCTCACTAATTACCGTCATGGGCAAAACAGACTCAACATAGGGAGATTAACATAATTTCTTACTATCACTAGCAGGCTAGAGCAGTGAGAAACTAAAAGCAAACTAAAAACACCTTCCCCCCATCCACCCTCTTCTACCTCCTCCCCCCGAGCGGCACAGGGGAACGGGGAATGGGGGCTGCGCTCAGCCCATATCGCTTCGTCTCTGCCGCTCCTTCGTGGTCGCTCTCTGCTCCCCTGCTCCAGCATGGGGTCCCTCCCACGGGATGCCGTCCTTCCCGAACGGGTCCTGCGTGGGCTTCCCACCGGCTGCAGCTCTTCAAGAGCTGCTCCAATATGGGTCCGTACCACGGGGTCCATCCTTCAGGAGCAAACTGCTCCAGCACGGGTCCCCCACGGGTGGCAGCTCCCACCGGATCACCTGCTCCTGCGTGGGCTCCTCTCCACGGGCTACAGGTCTGGCCCGGAGCCTGCTCCTGCGGGGGCTCTCCATGGGCTGCAGCCTCCTTCAGGCCACATCCACCTGCTCCACCGTGGGCTCCTCCACGGGCTGCAGCGTGGAGATCTGCTCCATGTGGTGCCCCCTGGGCTGCAGGGGGCCAGCCTGCTCCACCATGGGCCTCACCACGGGCTGCAGGGGAACTTCTGCTCCGGCGCCTGGAGCACCTCCTCCCCCTCCTTCTTCACTGCCCTTGGTGTCTGCAGGGCTGTTCCTCACTCCTCTCACTCCCAGCTGCTGTTGCGCAGCAGTTTTTTCCCCTTCTTAAATCTGCTCTCACAGAGGCGCAAACAACATCGCTCATTGGTTCAGGTCTGGCCAGCGGTGCGTCCCTTTTGGAGCCGGCTGGAGCTGGCTCTGATCTGACATGGGGCAGCTTCTGGAATCTTCTCACAGAAGCCACCCCTGTGGCCCCCCTGCTACTAAACCTTTACCACGTAAACCCAATACAAGTGATATCGCTAGTCATTGTGTGGGTAGGAGGTGGATGGCTGGGGTTGATGCTGCTGTTCAAGCATGGACTGGAGGCAGGCTGAAACCAAAATTCATTAGCTGTCCGCAGGTTTACCCAGTAGAGGAAGTTTGCAGGGCCACCGTGAGATCCAAGGGGAAATAATGTCAGAGTGGAAAGACAAGAAAGGTCACAAAATCTCCCCAAAGGACAGGCTCAACTCAACCTTCACTATCCTTGCCTCCCTCACTTCACCCATGGTGGAGAATGCGGCCCTGCAGAGCCCCGGTGTCCCAACCAGATCAGGGCCACCAGCTCACAGTGGATGCAGCCAGGAGGCTGGCATGCAAAAGAGCAATGCCTCTCTGCAGAATGACAGAAAAACTTCTAAAGAGAAATGGTTTCTGACTCCCAAACTGACATACTTAGGCATCAGACAGCCTTTCTTCTCAGTAACATATGGGGTAATAAGTAATATGGGGACAAGCCTGGGGACCACTAGGGAGAGTGAGTGAAAGCCAAAACTGACAAGTGCTCTATCTTGGCTTATGGGTGTGCGATGTAGTGTGGTGTCTGCAGAATAATGACATGTTACCATACAACAGCAGGTACCTCACAGTTTGCAAGACCAAGTTGTTTGTTAAGGTGAATGATGGCTTCTTGCTGCTCGTGGAGCTGGAATCAACCTTGAACCTCGCTCTGGATTGCTCATGGGGAGAAGGTGCAGCAGACACTAAGCCAGGCAGACTGGCATGGCACAAGCATTGTGCAAAACCCTGAAGTGCAACTATCTCATCTGTCTTCAGATGGCTGCATATGAGACAGTGGTTCCAGCTCCCTTCATAGGCTATAGAGAGGCCCAGGTAGTTCTTACACTGTGATCCAGCTGCCCTCCATTAGATCCTTACTTTAACATCACTTGAAGTGCCCATTTGCACCATAAAGACAGTCTGGGGAAACTAACTGCTACCTCAACTGTAGTTAAAAGAATCTCAGTGCCCGGGACTGTGCAATAAAATCTGTTCAACTAGAAAAAGAACATAAGGAAAAGCACCAAAGCTTGCAAGATGCTCTTAGCCCTTTCATTATGGGGTAATTTTTCTGAATCTTGAAGGTCTGGGGGAACTGCTGCATGCCTATGAATGCCTTGGGAGCATGTGAAAAAAAGAGACAGCTTAAAAGTCATCTTACAGTGTGTACAGTGTCAGAAAATAATATAGTTATTTATAATGTATTTTCACAAGAACGAATTTATATCTTTTGGGAAGCATCATTAAAAATATTTAGGAAGTTCTGCTGTCCCCAAAGAAGCCAGCATCAATTTTGGTCTCCTCACTGTGTAGGAGGGTAAGTGTAACACTGAGCTGAGGCAAAAAAGCATGAAGCTGGGAACAAGGAAACACTGGGAATGATTTGCTTAGGCATAACATTACATTCAATGTCATTGAGAAAGTGTTAAAGGAAGGTTAGCTGAGGGAGGCTGCTTTGGGAGCTCAGCAGTAGATGTTTGCAGACCCTCAGAAAAATGCATAGTGTGAAGACTGTCCAGGTTGTGTGACCGCTTGTGAGTACAGCCTGCGATGGTGTACAGGAACATTAAGCATTTGCTGGTGTGGACACACCACACAGTCCTGCCAAAGGACTACCCAGGCTGTGGTGGGATCCCTCCTGCACATTCTTCCTATTCTCTGGAGGTGAATGGGCATGGTGTTTCTCCATGCAGAGCAGCACGGCTGCTGTTACTAATGGTTTGCTTCACAGCTCACTACTGTGTGTTGTTCTGATGCGTCGTCTGTAATTTTATGTGCTTTATGTTTAGATCCTATTGCTGGGATTCATCTCACCAAATGCACCTCTGTATCTGAACAAGTTGCCTAGAGCTCCTTTACTGCTAATGGAGGAAAACTGGCACTTCCAGAATTACATTCATTTCATTCTAAAGTACGTATTTAGAATAAATCATTTGGATAAAGGGGCCTGTTTCCCTCCATTGACCATGAAGACAGCCTGTGCTAACCAGCTAAGAGGTATAAAGAGGTATAGAGCTGAGTGAAATGAGTCTGATGTGTTGGATGCATAAAGCGAAATGAAGTGAGTCTGATGTGCTCTGGGGTATGCTGTCACTCAGGCAGGTGTGATTTTTGTGAATTTTCTGTTCTTGGGTAAGATGTTATGAAAAAAAAAAGAGGTTTGCAAAATAAACAACCACAAAAGGTCACAGTTCAGTGGCTACGTGGAAGAGCAGGATGGGCAAAGAGCTTTGCATTTTTGAGACATCTGTCTGTTTGCTGACACTCTGAGCTCTGCATGTCTCCATGCCTGTGGGCATGAAGAGTCTGTCTTCCATTATTGATAACCAGTAGCCATGCATCACAGGGCTGGCAGCGAGCTGGAGATGTATCTGCAGGTCCAAAGTCATCTCCATGCTGCATTGAGTTGTCCACAGGGGTAAAGTACTGGAGGTATCTAACACCTGAACCAACGGTGATGGGAGCAGATACAAAGCTCTGCTGGAAGACCCACTGGAGCAGGAGGAAGTGTCCTCAGCAATCAGCACAAGCATCAACTTTTTCTGAACCACGCTGACATCAGAAAATAAGTGCCCATGTAGGGTATGGGCCCCAGGGCTTTATGTTACAGGGCTGGGTGAAAGCCTGATATGTATTGGATAAAATGAGATGAAAGAAAGTTGTACCTTAAAGACTTGCCCTCCAGTCTTACCCTGGATTCCCGGATGGGGGATACAATAGTTAGCAAAAACAGTACGTTGCAAAGTCTCCTGCCAATTTGTTCAGAAAGGGCATTAGTTTCCTCTAAATATATATTTTAAAATACTGCCTTGAATGGTTTGTTTTCTTCCAAACATTTAGCTACAAGATAAATCAGTCTCAGTCTAGAGAAGAGGAGGCTCTGGGGAGACCTTACGGTGGCCTTCCTGTACCTAAAGGGGACCTGCAAGAAAACTGGTTAGGGACTCTCTATCAGGGAATGTAGTGACAGGACAAGAGGTAATGGATTTAAACTAAAAGAGGGTAGATTTACATTAGATATTAGGAAGAAATTCTTCACCGTGAGGGTGGTGAGGCACCGGAACAGGTTGCTCAGAGAAGCTGTGGATGCCCTATCCCTGGAAATGTTCAAGTCCAGGTTGGATGGGGCTTTGAGCAACCTGATCTAATGGGTAGCATCCCTGCCCATGGCATGGGGAGTTGGAACTAGATGATCTTTAAGGTCCCTTCCAACCCAAACCATTTTATGATTCTATGAAATATTCACAATGATTTCATTGAGTAATAGATCATTTCCTGATGTGGGCTGCATATGCGTATCTTATCAGTTTGGGAAACTTCTTATTTTCCTTTAGGAAAAGACAGAGTAAATAGATAAATCACTGTTAAGTTTAAAATGTTGCTGTTTTAAGACCTTTCACATCAGTTTAACATCATTCCCTTGGGGCTTTTGCAAATTGAAATGTTGATATCATGCTCAGAAATGCTTTTTTCTTATTAGTCACAATATTTTTTCTGACTGGCATATATACTTATCCTCTTCTGACATCTCTCTTTGTCTTACTTCTCTACATTAATAATTGTGTCAGTCAAAAACTTGTCACAAGTCTTTCGGTGTGGCGTATATTCAAAGCTGTGAATTTCTTCAGCAATTTTGAGGCAATTACGATGATGAGAATTAGGACAGGCTGCTGCGCTCTGCTCCTTCGTGCGGTCCCTGAAATGTCAAGGAGCACTCTCTAACAACCTGTTGCCTCTGCACATCTCACACTTCAGACTAAAGTTTATGGCATTCTGAGGAATATTTCTAAAAGACATAACTTTTGGTCTTTGACACCCAACAGATGTCAGCCTGTTTTAATGCTTTACTATCAAAGAACCATAGATCTCACCATACCATGCTTTCTTTATGTACTATTAAGAAAATGGTCCTTTATTACAATTTCCAGTATTCAAACATGCCCTTTTGGGTAATGGCCATTTTGCCAAGTAATCCAGTTGACTTTGCAAAGGTAACCTCTTCTCCTGCTTGTTTTCTACGTTGCTGGACTTGTTATTTTCTGCATATTTTACCAGCAAAAAGCCTGTGTCATAGTCAAAGCATTTACTCAGTGCTGGGTCAAAGTTTGATTTCTGCAGGAGCCTGCACCCAGCAGGTCCCCTCTGGCTATGTCTGCACCTGGGCACACTTGGAGACCCATCAGTGAGCCAGCCTCTACTCAATCTAATGTTTGTTCTAGTGCCTACATCTCTCTCATCCATACTGATTGATCAACATACCATGTAACAGTCATGTGTCTCAGGAGAGTCCAAGAATATATTATGTCACCTTACCAGATCTGTAATCTTGTTGGGAAAACGTGAAAACCTTCCTTTCACAAACCTATGCGTCATTACAGTGTGGTTCCTCAGGATCTGCTGACCTAGATTCTACATTAAATGGTTATTTTAGTAAGCCAGGGTAGCCTTCCAGCAATGCCCAGGGCACCACCTTCTTCCCGTGGGAGCTTCAGCAGTCCTTCAGCATGTGGTGGCTCCCCTAGTTTCCCCAGAGCTGTTTAAATGTCTCTGCTTACTCCCCCTAAGGCTCTTGGCTGCAAATTTCAGCAGATGGTGCTCACCTCCTCTTCTGTTCCTCCTGTGGGTTGAACACTGCGTTCTCCAACATCGCATGGGTTAAATATATCCCCTTGCTTCAGTCCCTGTTCAGCACAGGCCAGCTGAAGCCCAGAGTGGGCTCAGCGCTCCTCTGGGTACAGGAGGACAAGTCCTCTCTCAAACCTCGACCTTGCCAGGAGCGCAGCCTCCAACAGGACAACGTGGCGGACCGATACCTGCAGTCCGTAGCTACACAGTGTAACATAGGACGAGCATGGGCTATACGTTTCACAGTGATCCAGGAACTGAAAATACTAAACAGTTATACAACAACCCTGGCAACTGCTGGCCTAAACCTACACATCTAAACCTGATAGAACTGATCTGAAGATTTTCGTGTCAAAATGTCACCAAACCCAACATGTTACAGTGTGAAATGTTGCGGTTGTACCTAGGATTTTCTGTCTGTCTACTGGCCTCCGGAGGAGTGTTGGACTCTGCCGGTAGGCACAGTCCAGAGCAGTTTGTGGTGACATGAAGAAGCCATAAAATGACTGACTTTCCAGACAGTCACCATGCGCCCCAAGTGTGTGCTCCATGAAGACCCATAATTGAAATAGCCCAGCATTTCTCCAATAAAAGCAGTTATCTATTCAAGATACGGATGAGCCATGTTAAAATACCATTAGAATAATGCTCCAGGCAAGCAGCAGTATTCATATGCAGCCCCTGGTGCTTTGTTCAGGTCTCCTAAACTGCTCTTGAGGGGGGAGTTTCAATAAGCAGGAAACATTAAACAAATAAAGGTATTAAACAGTCCCTGTGTCTTACTACCATTGAGCAGCCCATCAAAAATAAATCCACTTATTACGGGCTTGTTTGCAAAACTGATTTTGCTAAATATGACTAAGTCTCTGCTTATGGCACTATTGAAACCACTGGCAAATTAGAGAAAAGATTGTTTTATCTTGGCTTAATAAATAACATCTTTGCCTCTAAGTACCCATGCCTTTCTTACTGTACTCCTCCTGCAGTTCTCTTCATCTGCAGTTATTATCACCCATTTCCCTCTCCGTGGAGAGCAAAACATCACCATCTTCTAGGTCAAGCTGGTGAAAGGTGTTGGTTTCCTGTGATCCAGCTCTGCAACAGTACAATTTCATACTTTTGAGATGAGTCAGTCTCACTATTATATTAGGTACTCACTGCCTGCTAGGTGCTTACGGGCAAATGAAATAACCCCAGCCTGCAGACTGTGATGGTAAATGTGAGCTCCGTGCTGGGGAGCTGGGGAGCAGTGGGAGCTGGTGGTGTGCATGCAGCTGAGGAGGGCACAGAGCAAACCATGCACAGGGCTGCTGCCTCCTGCTCTCTGCACCACGTAAATATGTGCTGATATTTGTCACTGGTATCTGATGGTTCAGGCTTTCATCTAGCACCAGTTGCACCTCATGTGAATAATCTTTTTCTTAAAATACGTTTCCTGAAGGAGCTTTTGCATGCACTTGTAAACATAAATGTGCTGGGCAGGGTCTGTCTCTTGGGTGGCTCACAGGAATTGGTGGTAGTAGGACATGGTCCTGGGCAACCTGCTCTAGGTGGCCCTCCTTGAGCAAGGGTTGGACCAGGTGGCCTCCAGAGGTCCCTTCCTACCTCAGCCATTCTGGGATTCTGTGGGGGTGGCAGAAGATGGAAGATTTTGGGTCTCTTGGACATCTAAGTGGTCAGTCAGCTGGACCGCTGTGGACTGTACTTCTGTTATGCTCAGAAATCAAAGGCAACAAGATGACAGAGGATGACATTCAAGATTTTCCTGTAATGCTTCTGTCTCTTGCCTTTATCAGGGAAAGACATGGGAAAAGGCAGTAAGAAAGCATGGATTTTGCAAGATGCCTCCTTGGAAATGTTTTGTCAAGATTTTTATACACTTGCAAAAAATGTTATTGTAATAAGTTTTTGTCCAGATCCTCTTATAGCAGGCAGATACCTCAGAAAACTAAAGAACCAAGGGAGGCAGTGAAGGTGGTGGATCAGATTTGGGTCTGCTTGGCAGTACAGCAAGCTCTTTAGTGCAGACGTCCTTTTTGGCTTTATATGGGCAAAGAACTTCAGGCCCAAAGTCGCAACTTCAGAGAAATTAAGGCAAATATTTCAGAGGAGGTTTCAAGTCTCTGCTTTCTTGATACCATACCCAGAAATCTTCATTTTGAGCAAGAGGTTCATCTCAGAAGAGCCCTCTGTATGGTTTGAGCTGCACCACAAGCTGCTGCTATATGCCATACCTGAGCACAATCTCACTCCCTGAATGTAAACCTTCCTGCTGTGCTTTGGCTGCTTTACTGGAAAAGGTCCCATTTTTGCTACTTGCAAAGTGGGGCTGATGGGTGTCCTGTGCTGCCATCATGTCCCTGTATTGAATGAGTGTTTTTTTAACAAACTGATTTATTTCAGTTGTGAAGGGCACCGATAACTCTCACTAATTTGATGGGAGCTGTAAGTGCTCAGGCCGTAAAATGTGGAAAGTTGTGTGTAAAGGTGGGTAAACATCCATCATATTGGAAAAATGACAGAAAGCTGCAGTACACTTTTCCCCTAATTTGACACACACGTCAGATTATATGCACATATTTCTCAGCACCATTTCACTCACTTTTTATAAGGCAATCACATTGTCAGGAAATTGGAATTAGCCATAGAAAGACAGATCCTGCAAGTTCTCTGCAGGAGAGAAAACGGGCAAAGCTTTATCAGGAAATGAAAATCAGGCCTGCTTTAGTGCCACACCAGGTGATGTTTATTGCAAAGGAATTGTTTTTATTCCACTGCTCAGTTACAGAAAAGCCCCAAACCATACATTTGCCCCCAGTGAATCAATTTTCTTCCTAACTGAAAGCCATACACTGAGAGAGCTTTGCAGCAAAGCTTGCTCCGCAGCCTTTTGGTGGGTTGTGCTGTGCTGTGGAATTAACAGGAAGATTTTGCAGAGCACCTTGTAAGTCTTCTGCTGTTATTGCAAGCGAAGGTATTGATGTGAATGCAGCAGCATCTATGAATTTCCGTTATTTCTTCTTTCCTGAGGTGCTGGTGAAGACAATGCCACAGGAGCTTGCTCTCTGTGTGTACTTGCACCATGACCAAGACTGCAGCAGCTCGTGCCTCTGTATTTGCCCTTATTGCCCTTGTTTCTTCACTTCTCGGCTGAACACTGAGCCTCGCTGATTTTCTCTGCTTTCCCTTTGGTAAAACATTTGGATTCCCTTGAAGGCAAAACCTGAACAGATTATTTTAATCAATCTTGAAAGCTATTCCATCTTCAAAATGATTTCTTCTGCAGTCAGCTTTGATTATTATTAACCTGAAAATAACATGTTATATAAACAAAACACTCTCCCCCCTACCCCTGCCCCCCTGGCCTGAAAAAATATTTTTTGAACCACGTTTTTGCATTCTGTTAAAATGTTCCTGTTGATTGATTTTCACTCTGCCTCCTCTAGACTTCACAGATAACGGTAGAGTTATATATAGTGACTGAGTCTGTTGGCGGGGAGGAAGATGTATTTCCCAAGGAAGCTCTTGCAGGTGTGTGTTAGGTAATAGCTGTAGACACAGTCCTGTCCCACCAGCACAGGTGGGACGTTCAGTGGCCTGACAATATAGGAAAGTCAAGAGACCCAAATTATTGCTAATTCTGCCATTTTCTATAGGATTATGGGTGTATAAATACTGAGCAGCCAGTTAATTTCTATGAGCTTTTGGGAGCTGGAGAACTCTTTAGTGGATTTTAAAAATATCTAGCATAGTGGGAATGTCAAATTGGCAGGGTGCTGTATTAGATGAGGTCCTTATTTTCCATCACCTCTGCAATAGGTTAGGGGGAGAAGACGGGCAGGAGCAGGGCACAGGGTGATGTTCCCTGGCTTCAGCTGGCCTGCTCGCTTATCATGTTTGAGTCTTGAGACTTCAGTGGCACAAGGCATAAAAGAAACAGATGAAGATTTCAAAACCACTTGATCACTTATTTGAGCTCTGTCCTAGAGCAGTTCTCGCAGCAGTATCTGTGACTTGATCTTACTTCACCTCCTCTGTGTTAATTCAAGGCTTGTTCTTCCGGGCCAGCAGATGGTGGCGGGAGAATGGGCGAATGAGACCTCACCAAGGGCAAATAGAAAAACAAAGGATAAAATTTGAGAAAAGCAGTGATAAAAAGGTCGGAAGTGTCATTTGTGTGGGGGCTGTATGGGGTTGTGAAGTGACAGCTAATATCATTGAACTAGCATAGTGGATTCAAGCAGTGCATTGTCCTTCAGCTGCCCAAAGTCATCCAGAATCCAAGGTGCATGAACAAAGCAACTCAGCCTGGTTTCTCTAGGTAAACCATGAGGAAGAATACTGTTTAGTGGTTCAACCTTCAGATCTGCTGTCAGGGTCTGGGTGCTTCACCTCTGCTTGTAAAACACCACCCTGTCCCTGCCATGTCCCAAGGCAGCAGCCCCAGCACCAACGTGGCTCACGTGGTGTCAAACACAAGCTGACAAATCCTGTACATCTGGGGCACCTCTTCAAGGCAATGTGTGGTCAACAACCTCTGCAGCCTCCAGAAGAGTCCCCACACATCGCTGCACCTCACTCAGTGTGCAGAGAGTGTCATCTGGAGGGGATGGGGTGCGTTTACAAAGCATTTTGACACCTCCTAATAAAGAGCTGTCAAGAAGAGGGGTATCATTTGTGCTTGACTAGGACTGCTTCAGCTTATGTATTTTGGAACGGCAGCAAAGCTTTACCATAGAGGGAAAGAAAAAAGGATGTTTGTCCTCAAAAATAAAACATTCAAAGTCTCTCACCAAAAGCTCCAGGTGAACTGGGAACTAGATGTGCTGGACCACCCCACATCTGGCTCCATGATGGGAAGGAGAGCCCATGGCAAGGAACCTGGACACCACTGCTTCCTTTCCTGCCATAGATTTTCGCTGTGACCCTGGCCAGTTTGCTTAGTGACTCTGGCCAAAGACAATGCCTCTGCCTGCTCCCCGTTGCTGAGCCCAGGTGGCATGGGGTGGCACGTCTCTGCTGGGCAAACCTTCAGGTCTGGTAGCATGGCCACATCCAGACTTCCTGCTGGCAACGTTGTCTGCTCGACGCACACCCCAGAGCTGTGCCTGGGAATTATTTGGGATTGTGCTTGATGGCCTGGGGGGCAAAAATGTGCCAACGACTACAGTAACAATTTAATAGTATGGAAAACTGAGTTCCTGTGCCAGGGAATGTTTCCCATGGGATCTCCAGACAGAGGCACATCTTTACGTTACCAGAGGTGAAATTGCAAAACATGATAAAATTGCAGACATGCACACACATGTATGTATGTGCATAGGTATACACAAAGGCATACCTATGAGATTAAATATAGGAAACTTTTTTAGGTACTTGGTTTTATAGGAAGGGTATTTAGGCCTCTAATTCCCAAAGAAATACCAGTTGGAATTAGGCTTCTCTGTGTATTTGCAATCTAGGCCACAATCCCTGTCCCAGAGTGTTTGTGGTCCCACTGGGTACCTCTCTGCTAGTAGGAATGAAGGACCAGCATAAATGATGATACGTATTTCCCTTTGGTCCTTCCCCTGCTCAGTATTTTCTTGACTTGATAAACTAGTTGCCTTTTGCTGATCATTCGCCTGCCCCCCTCCCCATGCTACTTTTGTGCCAGATCATGCAGAGGAAGCTCAGAGGTACTCACAGTGATTGTGAGCATGCTAATTAACCTTCACAACCCTCAGAGCCCCAAGGAACAAAGCTGAAGGCCATAAATCTTATTTAAATTGCCATCTGAATGTGATCTCTTGAGGCCTTTTAGGCTGGGGTTTGGATGGATCTGCGCATTAAGTTCATTCATTTTCTTTACCCTGTTGCAGGTTTCACCAGCTTGCTGATCTGTAATTAGGTCAGCTGCATAAAACATCATTTCCACGCCAGGGCTTTGTCTTCACATGAGAAGGCATAATCAGGGAGGCTGGATAACAAATGGGTGGGACTCCACAGTGCTGGGAGTATGTTAGCCTATTGCGCTTACAAGTCTTGTAACTGTTTCCAGGAGACTTCTGAACCCAGGTAAGCCACATGAGACCATTCCACTGGCACTTGTTATTCCACATGGTTCATTACTGGGATGTTGTCCATCAGCTCACGAGTCCCTGCTGTGGATGGGAGATACCCAGGGAAACCATCGTGTTGAAGATCTCGTCATGTGTGAGGTGGCTGCTGGTGGGGAAGAGCAGAAAGGGCAGAAAAGCAGTGCAAGCATATTGGTAATTGCACTCTGTGAGCAAATATCCATTCAGTATGAAATATGGAGTTAAAATGAAAGTCTTTGTATTGGTATGTGGTAAGGGTTTGGCAGCAGGGGGGCCACAGGGGTGGCTTCTGTGAGAAGATTCCAGAAACTGCCCCATGTCAGATAAGATCCGGCTCCAAAAGGGACCCACTGCTGGCCAGAACTGAGCCCATGAGTGACGGTGGTTGTGCCTCTGGGAGAGCAGATGTAAGAAAAGGAAAAAACTGCTGTGCAACAGCAGCTGGTGGGAGTGAGAGGAGTGAGGAACAGCCCTGCAGACACCAAGGGCAGAGAAGAAGGAGGGGAGGAGGTGCTCCAGGCGCTGGAGCAGAAGTTCCCCTGCAGCCCGTGGAGGAGCCCACGGTGGAGGTAGAAGAGGGTGGATGGAGGGAAGGTGTTTTTAGTTTGCTTTTAGTTTCTCACTGCTCTAGTCTGCTAGTGATAAGCAATAAATTACATTAATCTCCTTATGCTTTGTCTGTTTTGCCCATGACGGTAATTGGTGAGCAACCTCCCTGTCCTTATCTCAACCCTTGAGCCCTTGTCCATCGTATTTTCTCCCCCTGTTCCTTTCAGGAGGAGGAGTGAGAGAGCAGTGTGGTGGAGTTCGGCTGCCTAGCAGGGTAAAACCAGCACAGTCTTGACAGCTGCGGGTCCAGACAGGGCTGCAATGCAGACAACCTCCACCAGAAAGGAGATGGGGTGAGGTGGAGTTGGGTGAAGATGGAGTAGGAGAAGAGAAAGGAGGAAAGCAGGCAAAAGAAGAAGAGAGGTGTAAAGGTTGAGTGGGAGAAAGGGAGAACTATGAAATAACCATCAGACCTGACTCACACTTGTACCAACTATGTGGTTTTTACAGACTCTCAGGAGAGAGGAAAGGGTGCTCAGAAACAGCTTCCTCTGTCACTTGGAAAAGCAAAGCAGAGTTGTTTCTAACACTAGAAGGAAAAAGCCATAAAACAGGGCCTTGCAGAAATGAACTGAGTTTCAATGTACAGCTACACTATTAACCCTGTCCTTATCTTGATCTTGTTCTGTACCAGAACCCCTGTTCATGTCAGTTTTTGAATCAAGGAGTTAAAATATAACCCTATAGTGGACTGGAAGGGATGAAAAATTAGAGGTCAGAACAATCTGCTACATAAAGAAAGGTGACTTACCTTTTCTCTCAAGCCATAATCTGATTTTTCCATTATACCTTCTCTCCTTAGATGAAATCTACTTGTACAATAATTTAATGACCAAGTAATCATTTTCCTGGCATCTATTAAATTTGAAAGTGATAAACTGGCTTATTATCTCAGTTAAATTAAAAAAAAAAATGCTGTTCCTAATCAATTTCAGCAGACATCTACAAATGAGTTAAGCAGTATATAAGGCAAGCATTTGAGTTGCAGGAGTATTGAAAAGTACAGGAAAAGTCTGCATATGCACCCCTGTGCACACACAGAAATAGAAACAGATATGAACATGTAGACAGACATCTGTTTGGGGAGTCTACCAATTAAACGAGCTCCTTGTTAGATAAGGCTTAGAATAGGACAAATAACTGTTACTTTACTGGAAGGTTCTCAGATCAGATGGAAACAGTTCTCTGCTGACAATAATCATCTGGAGATGTTGGCCTCATGCCTTGGCCATCAGCTCTTCAGTTGGGTCTCTTGGTCCTGGTGCACCTGAACCTGCAGAGGTCACTTCTATGATGATGTAGTACATGGGGACAATGTGCTATTATTGTAATGTAAGTTGAGGAAGAGTGAGATGATCTAAGCTTCAGTTCATTGAGGGGGTCATTTATGAGGAAAAAAGATATTCTGACTTGCTCAGGATACATTTTCAGCAGTGCTAGCGCTGCTTTCAGTCATGAGTGTCTCCAGAGAAGTCTCAGAGACCACATCGTTTCTAAAGAGCTTCTGCAAAGCAACACTCCAGCATGTCACTCACAGCTCCCTTTGGCAAAAAGACCATGAGTGCATGTGTGCTGCCTCTGTTTATGACTTCCACATAACCATCAAATTAAGGACAGTCATGGCTTGTCCTTTTTACCAGGCAGGTATCTGCATTATTTCCCATGCCACTGCTCTTCTTGGTGCTCTTGTATCCCAAGAAGGAAGTCTGGTTCCTTCTACCAGCACAGCTGCATGTCAAAGAATTACTGGACATGCTTGCAAGTCATGCCCTTGTTTTTATGTACCTGTGGGAAGTTTGACATTTTCCAAGCTCAGTGCATTCCTGAGTCATCTTGAACCAGCTGTTCCCCACTGCAGATCCATGCAGTCAATTTTTCCTGCCTGTGTGTAGGCCCAGGAACTTCCAGGCCCACCAGGAGCCATTACCTCCAACAAGGCAGGTGTCACACCTCAGCACTGCACCAGTGGCAACCTTAAGTGAGATCTCTCAGCTTAAGACCAGAAAAGCAGCTGCAAGGTGTCTTCTGCCATACCTACATGTGGATGGGGTTTTGATGAACTTTTGCGCTTTTAGAAGAGGTCATTCTTATTCTCTGTCTTTTGGCTTTAGTGCGTCAGATGTTTTCAAAGCAAACTCCCCTGGGAGATGTGAGATATTTAGTCCACATCTAGTATACTGCATTCAGTTTTGGGACACCCAGTACAAGAAAGATGTTGGAAAACTTTAAAGATTTTAGCAGAGGTCACTAGGATGGTTGGGGCTGGAGCATGTGATATGGGGAGAGGCCGAGGGAGTTGAGCTTGTTCAGCCTGGAGAAGGGATGGCTTCAGAGGGACCTAACACATCTTCCAATACCTGTGAGGGGGTTATCAAGAAGATGTATTCAGGCTTCTTGAAGAGTTGAGTGACAGAGGATGTAGAGACAGCTGTCATAAATGGAAACAGAGGATGTTCTAATTAGATGTAGGTTAAAAATATTCACTGTGAGAATAGTTAAGCTTGGAAGAGGTTGCCCAGAGAGGTTGTGCAGTCTCCGTCCTCATGACTGGACAAAGCCCTGAGCAACCTGCTGCGAGCCAAGTGCTGCCCTGCTCTGAGCAGAGGGCTGGGCTGGAGACCTCTCCACGTCCTTCCAGCCTGAACCATTCTGTGCTGCTCTGAGTCCTGCTCCAGGTCATGTTTCAGACAGAACTTTTTCCCTTTCATTCTGAAAGGGGTGATTTGTCTATGGTGGAGACAACATAATGAATCTGTTTATAATTCCCAGCATGCTAAGCAGGGATTCAGTTTGCAACAAAGATTTCAAAAGGACACTTAATCCGACCGTCCTGTCCTGTAGTCAGGGCCAGTCAGTCTTTACAAAGCCCCATTGTATGGGAAAAGTAAGTCATAAACCAGAACAGGTGAAGAGGAACATTTTTCCTGCTTATAACAAATAGTGGTGGGTCTGCTGCTTCTGGAATCAAGCCTCATTTTTATCATAATTCATAAATCCTGGTACAACCCCCAAGCAAGGATTACCTTCCTTTTCAACTAAGCTACTTTGCCATTCAATGAGTGCCAGCAACTATTTTGCTGTTGCATTTTTTTGTGCATGTTTTGGGGGAATGTTTTTTTCTTGCTCCCATTTTAATTTTTTCCAGAGCCCCCACTGCAAGGCTGTTTACTTGTGCATGGCTATGCTGGGATGAGAGAGCAGCTGGTGAGAAACAGGCCAGGAGCATGGGCCAGCATTCACATGCTGGGTCAGGTTCTTTGATCAGCCCCATCTCAAGGGGACCGATCCCCGCCAGTAGCAGGAGGTTTGTGTGGCATCCCCGGGGAGAGCTGCTGCACCCAACACATTGCACTGGAAGCCTTTCATTCTCCACATTGCTGCCCACTTGTTTAATTCCCTGAGCTGTAGCGCAGCCAGGAAAACATGCACAGTATTTGGAGCTAGAGCCCTGCTCTGTCTTTAGGACCTGCTGAAATATTTTAGGAATTCACATTGTCTGAGATGGTTTACCTCTGAAATGTGAATCTCAGGGCCTTGTTGCCTCATTAAAAGTAAAGATACAGTTTGTCTGGTGCAGTCATGACCTGGGATGAAAATTGTCTCCTCTTAAGCAGCCTCTGATTTTTGTGTGGCGATGGTAAGCTGCCTGCTAATTGCACGGCTATCTTGAAGCTAGCCACCCAGCTCCCTGCAAGGAGCTGCTGTGGCTCCGGGTGCATAGTCACTTGTTTCTCTGAGAGCAGCAGGCAGATCACTGACAGCTTGTAGATCAGAGGAGAGTGAAGCTGTAAGACAGAACTGTGACTTCAGGACATCATTGCTCAATACAGAGCATCCTTTTTAAAAGTAGCAAAGAAACCCAGAAAATTTGTTTTCTGTACAGGATACAGCCTGGCTCTTAATGCTCTGCTTACTCTGCAGGGACATCATGGTGTGGAGCCTGGTTTTGCATCTGAAGAAGAGCTGAGTGCTATGAGGTCAGTTCACAGGGCACAAAACACCCTCTGCGCC
Source organism: Chauna torquata (assembly GCA_013399475.1). Taxonomy (NCBI): domain Eukaryota; kingdom Metazoa; phylum Chordata; class Aves; order Anseriformes; family Anhimidae; genus Chauna; species Chauna torquata. The sequence goes on along the minus strand of VXAL01014046.1, from coordinate 64,718 downwards.
AGGGGAAGGCTAAATGTCTATAAAAGCATTTGGGTGAAAGACGGAGGCTTTTGGCACTCGGTGGAATCCGATTTCCTTTCAGGGACTAACTGGTTTCTCTGAGCTCACACAGCAAAGCTGAAAAATTCCGTGTCCTGACTCCAGTCCATGCCCTTCCCCAGGTTTCTCCTCCTCCAGGTGTCCACATGCTCATCCTTCATTCCTCACACTGGGCAAATGGAAGGAAAATGTTGCTGGTAAAATTGTCTCTCAAAGTCACTGACAAGCAATCTGTCTGTTGCTTATCTTCAACACACACACTGCACTGAGAGCACCCCGCTAGTGTGTGTGTATTTATTTCTAAAGGTCTTGCAGCTGATATGGAAATGTCTGACTTGTCTGCATTTGCTGGACCTAATATTACAGTGAATTGTGTGTGTGGATTGACATTTCCTTTAGACTTTGAGGTCAAAAGCCATACAAAAAATAAAAATCCTCCGTAAGATGTATATAAATGAGCTTCCTCTGTAGCTGGTCTGACCTCCTTAGTATCTGCAGCAAATAAGTCAGTTGTATTTTCTAAGATAACTGTGTTCCAAAACAACTCTGAGCTCAGAAAGGCACCTCTATTCCCAGAGCACTACTGGAAAATGAAAGCATCCCCTTGTTCTAGTCCTTCACTCTTGCCCTGTGAGCAGTGCTAGCATCTTCCCCACAGGAAAGTCTAGCTTTGAGATCCTGATGGCTTTTACACCACAGATTTGTCCACACTGAACATCATTGAGGTTCCAAGCTCATTTGCCTGTTTTAGACAGCAAAATCTGTAATGAGGATTTTGAGCACATGTGCAGGACCTCAGGATAACAGCTACGTGGACACAGTCGTGTCCCAGTAGTAGCTCACCTTCCAAGGACTGCTCCTCCAAAGCTTTCCCAGTGTACTGTTGTCTATTATTTTTTAATCACTTGAACCACCATACTGCTTTGAGGTCTGTACTAGGAACGGGATCTCCCTGCAGCAGACAGAATACAGTCGTGTAGAGCAAGAGAGAGCCCATAGGATGGAGAGTTCACAGCATACATAGGTGAGACTGGAGGGGTGGCAGAAAGCACATGGCACTGGCTCTGGGCATGAGCTTGGTGACTCAGCAGGACTTTGCAAAACACTTCAGGTAGAACTCTGGTTGGTCAAGAAGGGCCTTGTCCCTTCCGTTGGTACCGGGGACTGGTTCTTCTGAGATGTCAAACTGCATCAGATTGGTGCTAGTTTCTGTTTTATGTATGTCCCCGTGAGAAACTCAGGCCCAGTTCTGCACTTGTCGTACAGGTATTTAACTACAATTCAAGACAACACAGAGGAATTTGGAGATGCAAGGCCTTGTGGTTTTTTTTTATGCTGTCAGTGGGGAGAGTAGTCCCGATGCCTAGATCAAGTAGTTAGCAGTCTGCACGGCTTCCTCCGCTTGAGGCTCACCTGCCTTGTCACCTCTCCTGATGGCATGGATGGCTTCCTTTCCCACACCAAATCACAGAGGTGGGCAGTCTATCCCTAGATTAAGCTCTAACCTACTTAGGAAACCCAGAAGGTTTCTTGACAACCGTATGGTTGTTACTAGGAAAATGCAGTTGTTCTTAAATCCTTACAAGGTGATATTTGCCCGTGTGATTGAGTTGGTGGGAGTGCATCCATCCGTCTCCAGCTATCTAAGAGTTAGCCTTCTCCTCTAAGCTAGTTTCCATGGCCCCAGTATAGCCTTAACAGATAGGAACTTACTTCACCTGTTTTGGTTACTCTATTTGAGAAGTAATGAGTGTCCCTTTGGAAGTGCCCACCAAATAATGGAAGGTGCTTAGGTAGGTCTCTTAAACTAGAGCTTGACTTTCGTATGACTAAATTCATTGAGACTGAAACCAAGCTCCTACGCTAAGCAACGAAGGCAAAAGATGATCTTCCCTAGTAAGCAAATTATTGATGAGGAATTTCATGAGCTTGGGCTGCATTGCTTTAGGCTAATATTAGTTGAGTTGAGTTGTACCTCAACAAAACCCTGTGGGAAAGAGGATGTTCCTTCCCATGTCTTTATGGAAGTTGCAGCTCTCATCCAACAGCAGATGTGGCTAGTCTTTCTGAAATTCTTCCACAGAACAAAGCCTAAAGGCTAAAAAAGCCTGAGGCCCTCCTGAGGAGCTGGTGAGTCCTAGTGGCAACAGGGAGACCATTAAAAGCCTCAAAATCCTTTTAAGAAAAAAAATGAAAAAATCTGCAGCAAGTGGCAGGAGCAAACACGAATATAAAAGCACCACAAACATTGAAAGAGCCTCAGCATTTTAATCAGCATCCTATTATAATCTAGGACTGCATCCTATTAACATAAAAATACGAACTGTATTTATTTTGTTAAGGCTTTGCTGAGCAGACCCATAATCTAATGCAGTTTATCTAGCAGCTTTTCAGGTTCTACACAGAGGTGAACAGATAGCTTTTCTGTGTGTCTGCATAAGAAAACCCCTTTCTGCAAACAGGGGATGTCAGGTGAGTTACTCAGTACACTAATTAATGGAACAAATTCACACTTGTGTATTAAGATAATTGTGCAGCAAAACGGAGCTTACTGTCAGGTTAGTTTACACTCAGCTCTGGTAAATTAATTAGCTTTCCAAAGCTAATTACAAAGTAAATACAAAGTAAAACTGTAAATTACTAATTTACAAGTAAAACTGGAATGGATATGAACATTTTCTAGGTAGGTAAGACATTGGAGCACACATTGGAAGTGGGACCAGGAGCCTTCTCCTCCTTGCTGTTATTAACAGGAGTTGATCTGATCCAACCCAGGGTAGTAAGCACAGTGGTATCTCAGAGTCTTTCTTGGACAGGGAAACGAATCATCAATGAGAGATATCAAAGAGAGTTAAAAAATCCCATTGAGGTGTCAGAGATTTTGAGGCTAGGAGGAAGCCTTAATGACCACCCCAACCTCCTGCAGGACAGGCGGGAAAGACTTTCAGGTGGTTAGGTCCAGATGTGTTGCATTGTATCTGATTGTATCAGTAATACAATCAAATACTATTGTACTACTGATTGCTAATAAAATTAAGTATGAATATATGCATTAAATCTCATGAACTGTATTAGAAATATGTATATCTATGTGTTTATAAAATGGATCTGTGCTGTGAATATGAGCAAAGATATTGTAATAACTCCCATTTGGGTCTAAACGTCTTTCATAAAGACTCTCTCTAAGCTATGGGAAGAAATAGGAACTTGCAGGGCTCATCTGACTCATTTTAGCCATTTCCATTATGATGAGATGACCAAAACCCTGAAAGAATCTATTGCTCTGCACTGACTAAAAAGAGGAGGTAACGGTTAGCACAGAGGTAAATCTCTGCATTGCAGGCATCCATAGTTCCTAGATAAATCTCACTTGTTTTAACTGGAAAGCTTTTAGGGCTTAAAAAAAAAAAAGTGTTTTTTAGATGAACCAAATGAATACAAAATGGAAGAGCAACAACCAAGTTGCTTGAACCTGTCCTGGAAGAATTTATATATTGGCCCTGGCTCATCTGTCATGTCCTGGAAATAAGAATGGGAAAAATAAATCAGCCTCAAATCCAATCTGTTCCTGGGATTTTACTAAACAAGCACATGTGACTGTCTAGTGAAGGCTGACAGGCAGGCTGCATTTAAAGCACACTTCCTAGGGATTAACTTTTTCTTAGAGTTAATCAGAATCAATAGCAATTTAAATCACTTTCAGATGTGGGAGGGATGGTGAGCAGAGTGAAGGCAGTAGAGGCTGTGAATAATAACAAATGCCTATGGCTTGTTTTTGTTGTTGTAAATAGGAATAATTCTGCCAAAAGCAGATTTAAATTGAATATTCGTTCTAGCCTATTACTGAATTGCACAACTTACATGGCTTTAAACTTTTCATGTGTTTGATGCCTCTCTTAACGGGCAGGAAGTTTCAGCAACAGGCATAAACCACAACTGTTATCCATCTGACTCAAGATAGCCATGTATCATCAGTGTTCCTACATCAGCTTATTCATGTTCAAAGAATTTTTAAAACAGAGGTTAAAAAAAAAATACAACAACAACAAAAGGGAAAATTGAATTGTTGGTGCTGAAATGCAACATTTGCAAGATGCTGCCCAGAAAACCTCCCAAGCAGAAGCAATGGTGGGGCAAGAGAGGGTTTTCCAGTCCTACAAACTCAGACAAAGCAGATTTACCCCTTCACTTCGCAGAGGTTTCAGTTGCATCTGCAGCACTGAGGTTTTGCTCTCCCTTCCACGATGGCTGCAGGAGCTATTGCCCATGACGTGGTAGGAAGTCAGGGAGTATCTTCTGTCCTGCTGAGAGTCAAGTGGGCAGACTGCAGGGGAGCTAACGTGATGACACCAGGAACTGGCATGCAAGCGCGACATTAGTACCTACCACCTGTAGGGCATCAACATACACAAGTCCTCCCATCACTGAGAGCTTCAGGAGATGTCCCAAGGACCTCAGACCTAGGGAAGGAGGAGACCTGGGCACAGCTTGCTCTGCACCGTTTTGAAAGGTCCGACTGTTCAGTGTGGAGCTGGCTCTCAAGGGTATGGGTCTCCTTAGCCCTGTTGTCCTCTGTCCTCTCAGCCCAGGCCGGTCCTGTGGCCAAAGCCAGGGCTGGGGGTGGTGTGTGGGCAACTCATGCCATGCAGCCTCTCTGTGGGGACATCTAGCAGATATCCCCCAGCTGGAGTCAGGTCCCTTCTCTGCAGATCAAGGACACCTTTCCTCATCTACTCCTGCTGTACAGGAAGGTACCAGGTAACTAACAAAATTTCACACCCAACATATTTTGGCTTCTTTCTGTTTTCATAAAAAGCCGAGTGCACCTCACCATTTTCTCTGTTTATAGAGCAGGGCATGGAAACAAAATCAAGGCCATATGTTGTATCTGTTTCAGCAACTGCATGGCTCACATTGCAGAACAAGCCAGTATGGCAACTTAATGCAGCCCCATGCAACAAAGACGGCACAACAGTGACAACACTGAGTCCTGTGGCTCCCAGTGGAAGGTTGGGTTAGCTTCTCTGGGCACCTATGAGCGGATGACCTTGTGCACTTCTCCTCTGTGCCTTTTTCTTACTGCTGGCAATAAATTGCCGTCTGACGCAGAGCCAGATGTATACTGGGCCAAAGTACACTCAGCCAGGAGGGAAGAAAGGAAAATGTGTGTTATATTTATGTACACTTTACAGCTGCTATAAAAGTGCAGGCCCTGCTGTACAGTATTTTCAAGAGTTGAAACCCTGGTAATAGTAGGGACTGTATGGCCAACATGTATGGCTTCTTTAAGGGGGGTGATGTGAGGTCACCACTGCCATCCAGATTGGAGGTTTTGGAAAAGGACACCCTCTGTCATGCTAGATCCCTTGAGCCTTATGTACCCTCTCCCTTCTGCTGATGGCAGCAGCTTGGCTGCGTACCAGAGGTTAGCTACTGAGTCACTGGAACTGAACCATCCAAACACTGAGTTATTGGAAACCTACTTGCCAGAAATGGTGATTCAATGACACAAATCTGATGTCTTTTTTTTTTTTTTCCACATGAATTTGAGAAGAATTTGATTATCCTTCCGTTTTCCCAGAAAGATTTTCTCATTTCACACTCTCCTGTTTTCCAGGAACGGGAGGCAGCAGAGCAACCATACAGTGCAGGATGCTCTTCTTGGCAATTTCCGAAGTGCTGTGAGCAAGATATGCCAAGAATCTTGTTTCTAGATATCCGCTAAATGTCCTCTGCCTCTGTAAAAGTCTCTAGGACCCTTATCCTGAAAGCTAGAAAACTTTTTTTTTTTTTTTTAATGCATAAATATATAAAAACTGCCTGTGTGCAAACTTGAGCCTTTTGATCGACCTGAGGAAGCCACCCAGACAGCTGCTTAGGGTGAATCTCATTTTCCCTGCCCTTGCCCCACATGCCTGCAGTCACCAAGCCAGTCAGCCTATCTGCCGTCAAATGCTGAAACTCCATCCCCTCCTTGTCATTTTGGCAGCAGCCTCATTACACCGAGCCTTCCATGACATTGCTTTCGGTTAGGAGGGATTCAGTCTTATCTGAGTGAGTGTTGCCTGGAGGAACACCAGATAGAAAGCAATGAGCAGAACCAGATTCCCCCCACTACTATGCATTAAACTTAAAAAGCTGTCTTCAGTGTTGCCATTAGTCATTGTCAAATACAGTGCTCTTTTCAGATTTTCTAAAGACTTGCATTAAATTAATAATACCTAATTTCATAATGGCTTTCAGGCTGAGAGTTCACGCAGGGTGGATGAGCACTGGTGGGTAACTTGCAGATGACTTGGTCATTTAGTGGCACAAGCAGAAACAGAACTTGGGCTTCCTAATTAGCACAACCTGATATAGCTTAGCAGGAGGGCAAAATCCTGTCCTGTGATTTGCCTATCCCATATGTGCAACATAGTAAAAGGTAATTAGCGGGGGATGATAGTTTACATGGTTTGCCAACTGTTGGGATAGGTCTTGGGGATCAGACCTATTTTTTCATTTCATATCTGACTGGTACCCAGCACGCTGTGTTGTTTTCTGTTAAAGAGCTGTTAGTGATAACAATATCATCGTAATTCAGAACAGCCTCTGCATTTTCTGATGTAGTATTTCTTCTGCAAATTAAATATCTAATCATAATAAAAGTGAATAAAGATGTAGTCTGCACGGAGCAAAGATAAGATCTGGACTATCAGTCTTGGATGGAAGACAAAAATTGCGGTCTACTCTTTTGGTAGTTTGAATTGTAATCCCACTGAGCACAGCCAGGAACTGCAGTGAATTCAAACGTCCAGAGTATAGCCGTAGACTTGTGTGTGTGCATATTGTTAAACAGTGCCTGACAGGAAAGAATGTTTTCCTTACTTGACTGGGAGAAATATTATCCTGACTGCCTCTTTTATTTTTTTGACTAGGACAGGGAAATATAACCAGCACAGGCCATGACTACATGTGTCTGGGAACTATAGAGCAAATGAATGAGCTGTAACAAGAGGGGGAGAAAGAGGTGATTTCCTATGGCAGCAGACTGCAAGATGTAGGCTATAGATGTTACGTCCAACAGAGTTGGGGAGTGCTTGCAGACATCTTGAGTAGAATTCATCTCTGGTATAGGCACAAGGAGCTAGCCACCTTCCCTCGTAGTCAACTGAGAAAAGCAGTGATTCCTACACAGGATCCCTAATGTAGACGTCTGCATTGACTAGAAAAACAATTACAGACGACCAGCACATCTATAGTTAGATCACATACTTCATTTGTGGGCTTATTGCTGCTCATGCCCCAGTGGGGATACAGACAACTGTGTCCAGAAAAAAAAACAACTTTGTAATCCATGTGGTCATTCAGTATTGCATGTCTAGTAGACTAGAAACTGAGAAGGGAGGAAAGCTGAACTGATTGTCAGAGTGGATTTATTTACAGTGAAGAGATGGAAGTGCATAAAGAGGTTGTGTGAAAGGTAACAGAACAGCTTGAATGAAAATAAGAGGACAGGTGTAAGTGCATAACCCATGAGATGGGGTGTGGTCACTGGGGCAAGTAGACGGACATAAAGAAAAGCCCTGATGAAATATGAAGCTGAACAGAACTTCATACAAATTAAAAGCATGAATGTACCAACTTCCTTCTTTTAAATCCCTTACAGAGTCTGCTGAAAACCTTTCATGGAAAAAGGCTGATGGGGTCTGGTAGTACATGCTGAGTCTTGAAGGTCAGAGCAGGCAAGCTCAAGAGCTGAGTGATGACAGGGAAACCCCAGACTTCTGTGCTTTATGTAAGGCTGCAGTGAAAGGTAGGGTGGGCAGAGCTCCCTCCTCTCTCAGACCATCACTTGTCAGCAGAAGGTAGTGCATCACCTGTGTCTTCTTCCATGCTGGAGGAATATTTCAAAATGAGGAGGGTGGTACTGAATTGCCTGACATATGCTAGTTTTCTCAGTGTTCCTGCAATGCTTAGGGAAGGGCTTCCTTGATCCTGACCATTTCGTTTCAGATGGCGTTTGAGAACTTTGCTGACAGTCTGGACAAATCTGGGGGAAGATTGTGATACGGTCTATCTGGGAGAGGCTGGTTTGGGTGGCAGGCTGTTGTAGTGTCCCTGCAGGATGGGGTGAGCTCTTTCCCTGCCTGTTCTGAAAGATTGACACAGTTTTCCCTGAGGAAAGAGAGGGATGTTTCTCACCAGAAATCCTTCCAAGCTGTGTGAGACAGAAGCAGCTGTGTGGGGGAAGGTGTCAGACTTGAGGAAATCCTCAAGGTGTTTCTGACTTGTGAAGATCTTGGTCCTTATGACAATCCAAGCTGCTGAAACATTAGTTCCCTTTTGAGTCTGAATTTGGAGTGAAATGACCAGTTCACAGTGTGATAGGCTAAAAAATGCTGGTGGGGAGGGACTTCCAGAGGTCACCAGTTGTCTCTGTCATGCCCGTCACATTACCATGGACACTCTGAACTGGTAGGTTGTACAGTGGTATCTATACTTGGAAGTGAAGCCCAATAATGTGCCCAAATTATTTTGATGTTTCCCTAGTATCTATGTAAATGGAATTTGGTACCTAGATATCTTTCAAAGGGATTTGTCAAAGATCAGGTGTGAAGTCTGTGGAAGAGCAGGGATTTGAACAAAGTATCCCAGGTTTCAGCCCGTGTCCAGACAAAGAGCCTTGCAGTGTAGGAACATTAACAGCACCAGAACATGGAGGAACACAGAACAAGGGTTTCTTATTCTCCAGTGAGCTACATGCTTGGCTTTACTGCCTTCCTGGTTTGTGTAGAGGTGAGATCACCCCACAAGGAAGGCAGTGGGATCTGCTGCAGTTGGGCATTATATTAGTTTGGCTTAAAGACATGAGGCCAGCAGCCTGGCCGCAGAGGAAATAAGCCCATGGAGTGAAGTCAGGGTGGCTTTCCAAGGACAGTGCTGGCCAGCTGGTTTGTCGATATGGAGCCTGCTTCACGCTTGTCTCGGCTGCACAAACTGCCTTGCAGCCCAGCAAGTGATGTCCTGATGTGGAAAGGTTGTCTGTATTCCTGATATTGTTTTGATTGCATTCTTTCAGTTTTCTCCATGCATTGAATTACCTGGAAGGTGTCAGTTTGGGCTAACATCAGAGATTATTTGGACCACATGAAGTCTGGGACACGGAGCAAACTATCAGTACGGTGAATATATGCTTCCTGTGCAAAACACAAGCCCTTAAGGCAAAAAACGAAAAATGGGTAAAGGGCAGCTTTGCCTCTGCCTTTCTCCCCCACCTTCATCGAAGTAGCTGGGAACACTTAATACCACTTATTTAAGAAATATACTTGTAAAAAGTGATTTAGCAACCCGTTAGCTGGAAAAAATGTGGTTAAAAATTAATCCCAGTGGTTTACACTTAAGAAACTGGCAATTTGTCTCAAACAAGCTTTAAAACACTGGCACTCTAGTGTTGTTAGTCACTCAGAAAACACAGAATTATTCTGGAAATGATCACTTAAAACAGAATTGCTTGTTCTGCATGAACATTTTCTCAACTGTTGAGGTTGAACAGTCTGTGGCAGCTCAAGTCAAATATAATCCACAGCACACTGAAACTTCAGAGCATCCTGCATTTATGTGTCTGATGGGAGGGATTTTGGAGCTGTAAATCAATGTGAGTTTGAACTCCTTGAGCTCAGTGAGCTGCGTAAAAGAGAGCACGATGCTAACAGATGCCTGTACCATTGCTTCCCAGAGGCTGGAGCAGCAACCGAGCACCATGAGGACCTGGAGAAAGGGCTTTCTGATGCTTTTAGGAGGAATTTTCTGAATAAGAAACTTACATCTGTGCAGTGATCAGCCAGACTTGTTACTGCTGTTTTACTTGCTTTGTCTGCAGCTGCTGCCAGGATGGCGCAACCCCCACTGCATCACTGGAGCGATTCCTGCTTCAGTCTTACAGGAGAGAAGTCCTGAACTCTCTTCTCTCCATCAGTCAAATAAACTTGCTGGCATTTTGTGAAGGAATGCATAATTTTAAAGAACTGTGAGCCATGGTAGTTCTTACTTCTCTTAATGAGCCACTGGCTGTAATATTTAACACTTTAAATACACAAGTGCAGCTCTCTTTGTGTTGTACAGCTTAGCAGTGAGAGCATTTGTAGTCAAAGTCCTCCAAAAGAAACTGTTTCTGCTAGCCTGCTCTGACCTTCCTCTTCCTCCCTCTGAATGTCATGCTTAGAATCTGGGAAAGCCGTTAGAGGGTGGCGAAAATAAGCAGTGCTTTTCTGGTCTTCACATTGCTATGGTGATTTATGCACAGGGTTATCTACTGGAGCTTCAGGGAGTAACAATTACAGATCTCAGGTCATCAGCTTAGTTCTCCAGAGGACAAGAGCTCCCGTTAGAAATGGTGACAGATTCAGCTACCAAGCACTGCCTTTCATGCACCATCTGCAGTTGCTTCAGAAGTCCAAAGGTTTTAGCGCAAATGGGCTAATTTTTTTTTTTATTTTATTTTTTGATCTGCAAAGTAAACAGCAGGACTTGCCCAACGGAGCTCCTTTTGCTGGGAGGGGAAGAAGGACCTGCAGTGCCGCAGAGCCGGCGGGGCTGGCTCCAGCACCCTGCTGCATCTCCCCGCACAAACGCCAGTATCTGCTGGTGGTGGAGGGGCCAACTAGCAGCGGGGGTGCTTGCGCGAGTGGAGCACGCTCCAGTTTCTCGCCTGCACGCCCTGTGCTGGCACGCTTCCAACTGGCAGGTCTTCGAGAAGCTCAAAGACTTGTGCTGCGTCCCATGGGGGATAGTGCGGTGCGTTATAACCGAACACGCACAGAGCTTGCGGACTTCTGCAGCATTGCTGCAGCAAGGATCGATCCCATGCGCAGGGAGAGCAAGAGCTGTTTGCTGTGCCTTTTGCTGTTTAGGAGGGAAGATAACTGATGGATGAGGCCATAAGCATGCGGCCCTGTGCATAGCTGCTTTAAAGGGCAGCATGAAGATGATAGAGGTTATTCCTTTAACCTCTCAAATGAACTGAGTTAAACCAGAAAGAATGATGCCGTGAGCAGTCATGGGCAGCATTTTCCCTGGAATTACATTGAGGTTTTATAAAAACTGCTATCGAGTTTCATACTGTTATGAGACCGGTTCAAACAGTGGGCTGGCTGGTGATCATGCACCACCATAGCCCAAAGCTGGTTCCATCACTGATGCTGTGATGGTGCAGTCATCCATGCAGGCAGCCATGGTGCTTTGGGTAAGAACGGCTCCAGGACCTAGCCTGTGCAGATTCCATGTAATCATGGTATAAACTAGCCCCAGATTACATACAAAACCCCAGATCACAGAATGGTTGAGGTTGGAAGGGACCTCCAAAGATCATCCAGTCCAACCCCCCTGCCGAGCAGGATCACCTAGAGCACGTTGCGCAGGATGGCATCCAGGCGGGTTTTGAATATCTCCAAAGAAGGAGACTCCCCAGCCTGTCTGGGCAACCTGTTCCAGTGCTCAGTCACCCTCACAGTAAAAAAGTTCTTCCTCATATGGAGACGAAACTTCCTGTGTTTCAATTTGTACCTGTTACCCCTTGTCCTATCGCTGGCCACCACATTGTCCCCTCAGGTATTTGTACAGGTTGGTAAGATCCCCTCCCAACCTTCTGTTCTCTAGGCTAAACAGGCCCAGCTCACTGTGTCTTTCCTCTTAAGATAGATGCTCCAATCCCTTAATCATCTTTGTAAAAATGATCCCAGATCAAGTTTTGCTTTGGCTCCTGCCATCCTGACTGTTCCGCAACAGCCCTTTCCCCAGATGGATGTAGAACTAGTTCAAAATGGCCTGATGTTTTTAAAGCAAGGAAATGGAGCATTTCATTTGAAATAACCAGCTAAAGTTAAAAAAAAAAAATCAGCTCATAATCATTGGCTGTTTAGTAGGCAATTAAAGAAAAAAGTTGTTCATTAGATAATCTCATTAAAGAAAGCCAAGGAGGTCAAGTAGTTTACTGACGCCAATACATGCAATTTGTTTGCTCATTTCCACTGATTTGTCTCATCTTAAATATGTGGAATGAAGCTTACCATCCCTTTGCATGAAATCTATAAATTACCTTATGCACCATGCGAGCTCTAACACAGAGGCTCTAACACGAAAGTAATCTCTTACTTCATTAAACAATCTAACCTCGCCCCAGGCAGACAGACAAACTGATGATCTCCTTAATCAACTCAGGTTCTATTTTGTAATACATATGGCATTTCCATGGGCCAAGGAACGTGAACAGTGGTCTCTAACTCTTGTCAGTGTTGGAATAAAGACAGAAAGTTTTCTTTATCAAGCAGTATAACTTAGGTAGTAACTGGGCAATTGCTGTGCTCTTTAGAAGTTTTCAAAAGGAAGTTAAACCAGTTTCATGTAGAGTGGCTTGGGAATGCTGTTCCAGTCTGTCCTGGTCTATCCATTGATGTTTTTGCATTTGGGGCTGGGGCTCCTCGGGCTGTTTTAAAGACAGGATTCACCTTCACTGTCAAGATTTGGCATCTGAAAGTATTAAAAGCCACAAGGGGTGGACCTGTGGCCACTGTGGAAGCTTCCATCTGCTATAATCAGCCAATTGATTGCAGGAGTATCTTTCATAAGGTCACCTGTAGAAAAAGCTCATGTGAAACCCTTGTGCTTTTCTGTACGTCTGTCTACACCCTGAATTCTCTCAGGCATTGACTCAGGTAGCCCAGAGAAGTGCTCGTAGCCAAGGAAGTGCCTACTCCCATCCTCTGTAGAAAAGGTGGTCCCAAATGCAGTCTGTCAGAAGGCAGACATGAAGGTGATGAAGGTGTTAACTCTTTCCCTATACCACAGGAAGGGGGATAGTTTACAGTTTCTCCATATGAAACAAACTGTTGTACAGCCTAAAATACAAAATGCAAATCTGAATATAAAGGACCTAAAAAGTGCTAGGTAAGTGGTTCATAGCAGTTCCATAGCTTTGCATCAACCAGAAGGTAAGTCCATGCCACAAATCACCCCACTATTTGTTTAATACATTCATTTGTTCTGTCTGAATACTACATCTTAACACTGTGATAACAATAACGTACGATATATTTTATATCTGCTTTAAACTCTCAGACAACTTTGCATGCATTTTTTCTCAAGTTTTCCAGAGTGGATAGATTGCATTTGTCTTGTTTGGCAAAGTAGAGGATTGAGATGCCTCGATGGCTCTACGTTTAAGCTTGCAATGAGCAGAGTGACTTCATGGTCCCATCTTCAATATTGGCGTCAGCAAAGCCTAAATACCTCTTGCAATCTGGATCTAAATTATTTGGTGAAGGATTTGTGATGAGTTATTCTGATGACGAGGTCTTGAGTTCAGAAATATCTGGAATCCAGCCTTGGGCTGCCTTTGTTGGACCATGACTTAGAAGAGACTTGCAGCAATTGATGGTGCTATGGGAATAATCATTAACAACACTTAGGGCTTCTTAGGACTTTCTAAACAAGAAATCTTGAGTAATTCATCTTCACAGCACATCTGAAAAGAAGAGTGACTATTTGCCAGTCTGAGAGAAGGGGAAAACTGAGATGTGCTCATTTACTTCATATTGTACGGAAGTTTCAGAGCCCAAGCGCAACCTTCATTTCTGGTGCTTTACCCTTGAGACCATTATTCAGTTGCAAGGGGAGTATGTTCGTTTTGCTGGCCATCTGAACAATTTTGTTATTTTTTGGCAAATAGCTGGCCAGAAACATTTTCCTGGAACAGATGTAAAACTCTGTGGCACTCGGAGCCAAACTCACTGAACTCCATTTGCAGGACTGGCCACAGAAGTCTGGCAGGGAATTCAGTGGGAGCAGAATAAAGCTGATATTTCAGTTACTGTAGGTTTGCAGTAAATAACCAAAGCATAAAAAAGTGGTTTAAATGCAAATGAAGCTCTGCCTTAATACAATTATGCAACTTAAGACGCCAAACAACTTTGCTGCTGTAGCCATGAAATAACAATATATCATCTGCAGTGTTATGTACTTGCCTTGTAGTCCCAAAGTACATTTAGAACTCAACCAAGATCTGGAAAGAAACACATATTCCTTCAGAATACCTTCTGAGTCAGAATGAAACTTAGCACCCCTGACTGCACAAATAGCAGTTGTCTTATTCTTAAAAAAAAAAAAAAAAATCAGATTGACATTTTTTAAGGCAGCGGTTTTGCTCAAAGATCCTGACCAAAACCACAAATCAGCATGCTGCTGATGGTGTGCATACATAAACGTATAAGCACATATACATGATGAACTAACCAGCTCACTTCCCCAAAATCCTTTAGTGAGACCAATTAGTCAATGTAATACGAACATGAATTGGATCAGAATATGAATATTGGCTGCTGTTTTTTTCAGGAAGTGCATTTAATTCATTTTTTATAAGCTTTGAAAAAACTATGATTGATCAAAACACACAACCACATTATAGAGAAAAATGTCTGCGCTGTTTTTGTGTATTAAATGTTTCCAAGCATATATTGCAAATAGGGGAAAACAGATTTTGTTCTGAAATGCCCCCTAAGTAGGTTCTGTAGGTGCTCTGTTCCTATATATAAATGATCTGAGAGTGATTCTTAGGTGAAGGTCATTATTCATTTAGAGAACATACACATTTAGAATTTGTACCTATTGAATAAATAAATAGTTAAAAAAATTCAGACCTGTCAAAACTGAGGTTGTTCCCAGGAGACCATTGACCTCGTTAGGTGTTTCAATTTTAAAAGACGTGGTGATATTTTTAACACAAAAAGACTATATTTATGGTTCAAAATGGTTTTTAATTATTTAAGCTAATATTTTTGGCAAATGCAATATAACATCAAGCCAAAATATTTTCCACTGCCATCAAGGTTTTTGACTTGTAGTTTCAGGTTTCCAAGATTTTGACTTCTCATCCTGTTCTAGAAATGAGGAAGACCTTGAAAATCACTTTTTTTATCCCCAAGACAGGAGAGCAGTTGGATAAGATTTTCATCAATCACAAAAGCAGTGGTTTGGGGAGTTCATCTTTCTGACAGCCTACAAGGCTAATACCTTTTGGGGGCAGTTACGTCTGTTACAAATACTCTCAGCTGTCCAGCAGCGGCTGTGGTGTTTGGTCAAATGTACCTTGATAATTGTGTGTGACCTGGGTTTGTTCAGTATTTTATCATCCTTCCACACTGTTACTGAAAGCCTGTGGATATCACTTAGCCAGCCTATACCACAAAGTAGATGTTTTCTAATATTGCTTAATGTGCAAAATAAAGCAGCTGAATTACACAAGTGTAATGAGGTAGTAAATGTTCTTATCAGGTTTTGTCTTAATAGGCAGTGGAAGGTAATTGCCTCCAAGGGGAGTGTCAATGAATTATTTTTTGGCCAGAAAATTCAGCTCTATGAGCTGCTGAGAGACCCCCAAATGCTGTTCACATCATTGTGTAGGCTAATTTCCTCAGCCAGGAGCCTCCAGATGATAACATCCTATAAGCACAAATAGGATTGATTTGACCATTGCTTCTGCCTATATCTAAATGCAGATTTAGCCATTATAATTAGCTTTAAAGTTCACAGTAAATGGAACTGGCTGGAGCATCAGGTGAAGCAGTGGTTACAGCAAAGTAGACCCAGATTTTGTTTATATTAAAGACTTACGATATTGCAGCAACCACAGATTTTGGTTGACTTCAGAGTGGCGCTGACAAATCTTCATAACCTTTATGTCTCCCAGACCTTTGTGCTGTTACAGATCTGTCCCACAGACCTAGGGGAACTGAGTTGGACAGATCCTCCAGGATGCCCACATTCCCTCTGCCCAGTCTAGTCCAGAGGGTGTGAAAAGAGGAATTTCCTCCAAGAAGAGCCAGAAGAATGGAAACTCAGCCTCCCTGCCTCGACTGTGGCTGAAGCAGCTGAAAGCTGTTGGAGCCTGACACAGCAATGGGGCAGCACTGCTAGTCGCTGGCTGCCTGTGCTTGCCGTGGTGCCTGGTGCTTGGGTTTGGGGTGGTTAGGGGTGCCTGATGGCAAGCTTACAGACCCAGCAGGGGACCCAACTTCAGCTACAAACAACCCCGCATTGACCCGAGCTGGTCTCTTCTCCTTACGATGGGATTGAGGGGGCACCTGGGGCTTGGGGCAGCTCGGGGAGCTAATGAGGCCACTGGGGATGAACTGAAAGCTTTCCACTCTGAAGGGTGGAGGGAGGGAGTCCCATGTCGTTATGGGACTGGTTGGTTGAGAACTAGTTAGTTTCTGATACATTTGGCTATTGCTTTTCCTTGCTTTTAATTTACAGGTGTCCTTCCACAGAATAACAAGAGAGATCGATCTGTGGTTCCCTGGAATATCTATCTAGATGTGCCTAAGCAGGCCACCTCCCTTCCAAAGCACCCTCCTGGTCAAAATATCCTTCACTCATGCCTGGGACTCTGAAAGAAAGCACTCAGCATCTCTTCTGATTACTTTCTGCATTTGGCCTAGCTTCACGTGCTATGTAGAGATGTGTAAGCAATCAGTGTCGTTCCTCTGGATATCATATCCTTCAGCAGATCAGTGTAAGGAGAGGTCTGTGGTCAGTCCTGCCCTGTTTTACTGAAGCTCCATGTTCAGCAACGTGCTCCTAGTTAGAGCAGATCATAGCCTTGAGGTCATTCTCCCGTGTTACACCACTAGATTGGCAGGTATGTATGTAGGTTTGTGGTGTGACAAAATGTTTTCGCTGTTGTGTAGAAGGGCAGTCTGTTTTTACGAAGATTTTTTCTTCCCTTTTTCCCACAGGGCAGAAGGGCCAGAAGAACAGCAGCAGCCTGACAGAGTCAACGTCTCCCTCTCACAGCATACGGAGCAGGTGTTGGGTATTCCTCAGCGTGTCAGGAAGGTCCCCTGTGCTCTTGGTGGTTGGAAGAGCTGCCAGCCGTTGTCCCCCACAGGCCATGCAGACAGGGCTGTGGAGCAGAGCCCAGTCCATCAAGTGCCCCAGGCAACCTACAGCACATCTCTGGGATCTGCCTTTCTTGGAATAAAGACTTGGGAAATCTTTCTTATGTCATTGGCATCTACAGGTCTGGTTGCAAAATGAGAAATGGGAACTGAAACTCTTCTTCTTTGCTTCCTCTGTTCCCATTTGTCAGCAAAAGCCACCCTCTGCAGAAAATGCAGCTGATGAAAAGAAAACCTCTGAAAAGGAGGTGTTCCTGCTTGACCTGAGACCAACAGCTAGCCATTTTGAGATACCAGACTGGTAAACCACTGACAAGCTCCATACTCATCCTCTGCCTAACTCCATTAAGGTGCTGCATACAGATTCATTCATAGCATAGGAATCATTTCAGCTGCCTTTGGCCCTCTGTAATTTTAGAGGTAGCCAAGGGAGGCAGATAAGCACATCTGGAGGGACCATCATCCCAGCTGCCTTACGCATTGCTTTTTGGACAGCATGAATTATCTCCTAACACCTATATTTTCAGCATACATGGATCCCATATACAGACTGGGAAAACCAAACCTCAGGGTGAAATTTTGCCCATCTTCATTTTCATGGTTTCTTGGAAATCTGACTTTTATTTAGAAAGACTTTGTGTAGATATTTGTCTTTCTTTACCACTCCATATCTTTTAGGCTTTCCATTATACTGGCAGTGGTATCAGTACAGTCAATTGGTCAAGAACTCTGGCCTCAGTGATGCTAATGTAGATGGACTCACACCAGCTGTGCTGCTGTCCCCATATTTTATTGAATATCTGCCATGCTTAAATCTGTGAATATAACTTATGCAGATGGTTATTCCTGTTTGCTTTACTCTTGTGCACAACGGCTGCGGAATCAAGACTATTATCTACAGTACTGTATTACAAGAGACTGATGGTGATGTACGAGAGGTACCAGCTGGCATGAGCTTTGCAGAACTCTGCATAACACCCCTACCCAGGTTTGCTCTGTCCTACTAAGCCCACCAGCATCACTAATGTATTTGTGGGCTGCCAGACACAGCCTGGGTTGTGCCAACAGCACACTGAAATGCTGCCAAGGGATGCTGAACCTGTTTGCTGGTGAGATG
This sequence comes from Chauna torquata, assembly GCA_013399475.1. NCBI lineage: Eukaryota > Metazoa > Chordata > Aves > Anseriformes > Anhimidae > Chauna > Chauna torquata. Next base: position 46,631 of record VXAL01014046.1, on the reverse strand, counting down.
TGCCTCCTGCACTTTGCAGGTGGTGGCTAGCTCAGCTCTGCATGCACTCAGGAACAAAACAATTTTCAGATAAAACCCCGGTTTGCCTTCACACCTCTGCTTAGCCCATGAGGACAGCAGTAGAGTTCTTCTAGGGCTCAGAGTTTTGGGTGTAAAATAGCTTGTGACTTGGCCAGTGCTGGGCAAAGAGGGAGGACAGTGTCAGGCTCTTGGTTCAGTGTTTTTGCGGAGCCTAAGGGCACAGCTGCAGGACACAACACTATCACTTTCCAGGAAGACCAGGCAGAATTGGCTGCAAGGAGGTAATAAAAACCATCAGAGAGCCAAGACCTTGCTGATACTCGGCTGAATAGAGTGACAAATTACCTTCTGAGGCAGGGTCAGGGTTCACTGAATACATTAATTTTCATGTGTTTCTCAGTGCTTCCAAAAAGTCACCTTCCTTCCCCAGTCAGATGGCTGATGACTGTGCTTTGGCAGGGACAAAAGGAAGTCTGCTGGTGAAATAACTCACCAATTTTAAGAGCGTGACCTAGCAGGACTGACAAAGTAAAAACAGAAGATAGCAGCCAAAATGTCTTCCCACGTCAATACTTTGTAATCAGCTTTGTTGCATAAAAACCTCAGGCTTTTGTGGGAATGTAATCCAACAAAACACATTCCAAATGAATAAATCAGCTTTCTCTGATGGTAAGCTATGTGCAGAGTGGTACTGAAGCATTCAGGGTAGCTATGGTGACAATATCTTTCCACTAACATAGAAATACACTGGAATTAGAAAAGGATTTGTGAATAACCAAGAATTGTGAATCCAGACCACAGGAGTTTGTGGAAGAAAGGGTTGCAAAGTTGCTGGACACAAGTTTTTGTAATACACTATTTGGATGTTGTGGTTAGGTTCAGAAAACAGCCCAGAAGATTACGTGCCCAATTTTCTGGAGGGGTGTAACTTGGCTAGGATGAAAGCTTTTTGTCATTTGTAAAGGCTGTGGTTTATCTCTGCTTGCAAAAATTTCAGCTCCTTTGAAAACATTCTGCTGAACTTTTCACCCAGCTGGTGTTTGCTCACAGCCTGGATGTTCGTGGGCAGAGCTCCTTTGTTCTGCTTCAGGGACCTGTCCTACACAGATCTCCAGAGATCTTGGAGAAGATGGGTAGTTGAGGGATGGTAATTACAGTATGGTGGTGGGCAGACAGAAGACTTCTGAGATGAGTTCATTGTCTGTTCTGTAGTATCTCCCCAAAACAAATTTCCAGCCGGAACTCCATTGCACATCAGGAAATTCAAAGTTTGCATTATGTTTTCCCTCAAGTCACGCAGCCCATCCACACCCACCCCATTAGGAGATCCAGAAGTGTGCCCACAGTCTCACTGAGCTGTGTTGCTATTCAACAGCCACAAACACAGTAATATTTATACTACTGAATTTGTGTGCATTTTGGGGAGATACATATTCATATTTTCATGTTAACCTCTTTGAATTTAGCAAAGACACACAGGCTGTTTGCCTTACCTTGTAGCTCATAGTATCTTGAGAAACTGTTCTTGCTACACTCGCTGAGATCTTCCATAATGAAGTGAAAAAATATATAACAGGAGACATTTGTAGAAAAGCGTGAAACTTCAGAATCTGAAAGTAGGCCTGCATGTTGAGAGAGAAAAGCCTTAAGAGATAAGCAAAATTGTCCTCCAGATCCCTGCACAGGAAACTGGAGCGCTTCAAAGAGCCGGAGAGCACTGAGCCGAAGGGCCATTTCAGGAGGCGTACTGGGTACAACCATGTCCTTCTCCATATGTCTTCCCTTCCTGACGCGAGGCATCACAAAGCTCTTGGGAAGACCATTTCTGTAGGAGGACTACTGAATGCATCCACATGTTCACAGGGTTCCACAAGGCACTTGGTTTTCTGAGGAGTTTGTGTGTCGTCATTGCGTGAATCCCGGCTGTGTAAAAAGGCAAGTTCTCCTCTCTTCTGGTGCAGGTGCACAGTGTAACTCTCCCTCCTTCTCACCTGGAGGGCTCTCCAAGCAAAAAAAAAAAAAAAAAAAAGCTCCTGACTCTACAGACCAAGTATTGCAGGGTGATATTTGCCATAAACAGCTGTGGCAGACTGTGCAGCTCGGGCTCGCCTCCCTTTCCCAGTGCATCAGCTGGCTCTTGTGCGTGTCCCACAGCTGGTGGCTGGAAGGCAGCAGATGGCTTGTCCCTCTGTCCCCAGCAATTGCACGTCTCTCCTGGCCTCTCAAACAGCATGCAAGACACAATGTGCACTGATAACAGAACCGTTTGCTGGGTAGCTTCCAGCCTGTTCATACAACCTTTCTATTGGTCATTTAAACTGCCAAAGGCATACACCATGATCATCCAGCATCTGCTCCTTTAATAGCATACTCTTTCCTTGCTGTAGGACAGGTTGTTATCTTTGATATATTTCTTCATTTCCCAAAGAAGTGAGAGTGTGGTAGGATCTCAGGAAAGGCAATCAGCACAGCAACACTGCCAGTGCGAGTGTGTTGGTTTGGAGGAAAAGGTCCTTGCCTGAAGCTTTTGAAAATATTGTGTTTCCCTTTGATCACTGGGGAATAGCCATCCCTGGTGTCAGTGAGGCATGCCTGATTATCTGCCTGTCTGCTGGGTTCTGGTCTTCTGTCCAACAGAAGTCTGTAAAATCAGGGGTCAAACAGAGGAAATAAATAGGGAACAGATGTTGGTTGCCTGTTTGCAGCACAAATGAAGAGCACTACGTAGCAGGTTCAAAAGTAACACAACAGAGACTTCTTCCTGTGACCTACGGTTAAATGGTTGGACTCTTGCTGCAGGTTTTTAAGAATGCTAAGACTTTATATGGGAAATATTGGGAAAGATTACATGGGAGAGATTTTACGTGGGAAAGATTTTACATGGGATTTTATATGTCCATTTTACATGGGACAAGTGATTTTGTGAAGATGCCTAGCTTACCCCACCAGACTTTCTGGAGGAGAAACACCAATCTTTTCTTTCTTTACCTGGAGTCTAGTGGGATGAGCTGAGAACACTGCTGGAGCAACATAGCTTCTCCATCCTGGCTACCTGAGGAAGCTTTCTGACAGTATCATCCATTTTCTCCAGCATCCCAGGAGATCCCTCACCCTGACATTCCCACTGCAGACACGTCCCAGGAGTATGGGTTGCCCATCCAATGGGGAATCAAACATAAAGCACTCCATAGGAAAAAGGATGCTATTGGGAGTATTTCACCAGTTTACTATAGGTGAGCTTTTTGGTTTGTACCTGTTGCTATCGATATCAAATGGAGTGCCGACTCTTGAATTTGGTTGGGTAGGTCAATTATTTTTCTGAGTGTTCTGGGCTTTGTCGTATTGTACTTAGCACTTTTACTCCATGCCTCACTAAGAAAGGTTAGATTGTGCAGTTATTATTAGCATGCGTTCAGGCTCTTAGCAGTGGTAGGACACAAGCAAGCAGCACATGTAAAGATATCTGGTAATGTGACCTTTTGTTTATGCCAGAGTATGGGCATGAGTTCACAGATACAGAAAGTACCTTAGACATTTCTTCCCTCCCTTGTTCTATTTGCAATCTGAGTGTATTTAGGGTATAGGGAACTGAATCAAAGCTGACTTACATTTTATGTAGCACTGTATCTACAGTTCTTATTTTGACCCCATCAAGCATTTTCTTGGTAGCTGTATTTCCTTTGGCTCATTGATTGATCATTTGACACTGGAAGTATGCGGTCATCTTATTGATTTATTCGCATTTTTGCCTCTACAGTTAATTTTATGAAGTGATTCTTCAAATCAGTAGATGAATGCTCAGTATTTCAATGTGGCTTTTACAGAGATGTGTGCACCTGGTGTTACCATAAAATTCTGAGAGTGAACCAGCCAGTATCTGTAACGTGTGAGCTCAGTTTGCTCATTAAGCATACCTTTCATGCTTTTTCTTTTTTAAGTAGGAAATGATGATATAAAAAATGATCATCCAGGAACAGAAAAGTAAGCAAATCAGTAGTAATATTTAGTAACTGTATATCATCTTTCACCTCAAGATTTAAAAGTGCTTTATCAATTACTAATTAAGACTCAAAACCAGCAGGGTGTTGCTGTAATGAGTACTAAGACATCCTACTTCATGCTGAGCTGAAAATAGTCTTGAGCATGCTAATAAGTTTCTATTGTAGGTCTCCCTGTGGTCAGTATTTACAGGGGTTGAAACGTTATGAACAGGATGCACAGCCAAATATTAATGTCAAGGTAAAAATTGTGGTTTACAAAGGCAATAGCAGTAGTTTCTTTTCAAAATGCATCTGAAGAAAACAAGATTTTTGCTCTATTTCTATTGATACAAATATTTATTTACCTAGCTGGGGAAAGAATCCACGTTTAAAAATGTACATCAAGTTCCAATCCCCATCATACTGATGTTTTCAATGTTCTCTTCTACAACCATGTTGGAGAAGCTTTTCTTTAAAGCATAAGTGTTTACAGCACCATGTGATTTCAGAAGCTCTGGTTTTAGGTAAAATGCCAAATATTAAGATATTTATTATAAAATAAGGAAAGCCAGCAAAAATTAGGGGAAATTTATTGAATCTTAAAGCAAGTCTTATTCAATATTTTCTTCATGGATCAATAGGGATATGAATTGCTATACAACAACTTGAGCAGAGGGGTAATAGAAGTGATATTAAATCCTTACATAGAGATGAATGAAACCTGTGGAGAAGAGCTGATTTCTGGGTGGGATGGGACACTAACTATGCTGTAAAGAACAAAGGTGTCATAGACATGTTTTAAAGAAAGTTTGTGTTTCTACTCACTGTAAGGAAGGTTTTGGTGTTTCTCAACACCAAATGCCTGTCCCAGTGGCATTAAACTTCAGCACCAACAACTGAAAACATGAATAAGGGCACCAAATGATGCTTTTGTGAGTATTTGCTGGTAAACTACAAAGGGGCATGAAACTTTTTTCAGAAAAGAGGTTTTAAAAGCCTTTAGTAATCACATGCTGGCAACCTTTAGGAGTTTACCCAGATACAAGTAGCTCAATACTTGCTGTATTCATCACAAATTAAACTAGTCATAGCCCATCAAACATGCAATTTCTGTCTAAATTACAAATAGCTACTAACGATTTCTGTTAATGAACTTGTTATATAATTATTAGATACTATACCCAAATACTTGATAGGTTTTTAACCACCCACCAGGCAAGGCTATACTTTGATTTGGAATTTGCTCTATGCAAAACGTGGCCCTTCCACCCATAAACCCCTACAGGTTTCTTGCTAGCCAAGGGTGTTTTATTAGCCAGGCTTGATATATCATTCTGGCTTGGTCTAATCACACTACACTTTTGCCTTCCCTTTTACATAGCAAATAGATTAAGGAATGAGTTTCCAAATGATGAAAAATCCCTTCTGTCTCCTGATTCAACAGCAGAAGTAGACAACTTTAAAAAACTGGAGACTGATGCCTGCTGTTTTATTTTCTGCTTTCTGTTCAGCTGGGAACATTTCTCTTCTTTTGTTACCTGACAAAACAAATATGCTCCCCTCAGTACCCAGCATTTGCCTATTTTATGTGTGTATAGGCAGCTACCTTGGAGTGAACACTTCACTGTCCATTTTTTGGTAAGCTTGCAAATACTGAAAAACATACTCATAAAAACTATTTGTGCTTCCTTTGCATTTGATGCCATTCCTGCATACTTTATTTATGTTGATCCCATCACTTGCTTCTGTAATGCTGCAGAGACAAGACTTGTGCACAAAATCATTGCAGACAGCACGTTTAGCCCAGGGCAACCAGGCATGCCGCGCTGACTGTAGGGCTGACTGACGAAATGAACTGTTTAAACCTGCAGTAAAACATTCAATATTATCAGCAATTTTTTATATTTATGCAGGGTGAGACAGGTAACGGACACCTAAGGCACTGCTTTCTGCGTCTCCAGAAATGTGTTATTGTTGAGAAGAGGTCTCCGTTCAACAGTTCCCTCTTCCCTTTCAGATCCTGTGGCATAAGTTCACGGTGCTGGGTGACACGCACACGGACAGTCACGTAGTGTCCCTTTCATAAAGAAGGGGCAGAACCTCTTGATTCAGCTCTGAAATTCTGTGCTTTTCACATGGGAAAAAAAACAAAGCCAACCACAGCATTCCTGATTGTAAAGGCTGATTGTACCCATCGCGCTTTAAGACAAATCCATTAAAGACAAAGCCACTGATACAGGGAACAACACAAGAGGCACAACAGTTAGAAACCAGCACAAGAGGCAGTCTTGGTGCACTGACCTACAGGTTAGGTTCTGACTTTATAATTACAGAAAAGTTGTGTTTTCTTCTTAAAATGCTCCTCACAGGACACATCGTCTACTGGCTTAGGAATCCACCAGCTGAAGGAAAAAGTCCTCATGCATTTGCCTCGAGAGGCATTTTCCATGGAAGGCACAAGGAGCTGGTAAATGTGCAGACTGTGAGCATGGCAGCAGTAGCACTCCACCACTTTTGGTTAGAAAGGAAAACAGTTATTCAGAGGTAAGTACTTCCTCTGAGATTCAGGGCTAATGCAGCCTGGGACACCTAGGAAACTTTCCAAAGGCTCTTCCCTATGCATTCCACTCAGTTTTTCTTAAAATGTACTGTTTCCTAAGAAGAAAAACGAGTCTCTTGCTGGTTGCAAGAATATGGTGGCCTTAGGAGACAGAGTTGGGAAGGTTTTCCTTCCACATACAGTAAATATCTTAGACTGCGTGACTCTAAGCCAGCAACTTTAAACTCAGCTGCTTACTAATAAGATGTTAGTCCACTGTAACTGTTCTTGCAATCAGTTTTCTTTGATCAATAAAAGTAACATTTTCTTATTTGTCAGCAATGCAGGAATCATGAGAGTATTCACATCTATTCATGTGTATATACATGTGTGTTTGTGCGCACGTGTGCACATTTGCAAAGCCTATATATACATGTTATTTAAATTAATTATAATATTAAATATTAAAATAAAAGTTTTTTTTCTTTCTCTCACATGTAGGCGCTCTGATTTCTCCTTCTCAGGACACCTAGATATTTAATATTCACTTCTATTCTACCCAGGCATGTTCTCCACTTGCAGCTGCCAGCTCTTCACCTAGGGCTCACCTCCCAGCTGGAGGGAGCAGGAATCTGTCCTGAGCGTGATGGAGGGCAGAGAGGCTCCAAGCAGCCCCCCGTTGGGTGAGTTGTGGCTTTAGCACTATTTCTGGAACGGATGCTGTTTAATCACCTTTCAGTCAATACTCGAAGGTTTGCTTTCTGCTTAAGCTAGGCATACACCTCAGAAGAGATTATTTTAAAGCCAGTTGATCACTTTTCCCTGCACAGCCAGAAGAAAGTCAGGAACAAAATGTGCTTAGCTGTTTTTGTAGATACATTTTTGAGGAGTGTAGCTCAAATGCTGTGGAAACTTCAGGCAACTGGCTGGAAAACAGAGCAACTCTGTGCTGCCTTCAAAATCCCTGCACTTTTAACTCTTTTATTAACTTTTCTGCTTCTCCAGCAGATATTGATTCCGTCAATCCTCATTTCACCCAGGCTGCACATGGGAGAAAAATAAGGTCTGAGCAGATGGCTGAAGTGAAATGAACAGCAAATTATTGCACAACTGTAGGAAATTTGGTGCATTCTGCAGTGCCCTAAGTCAACATTCATTACAAATGCCAAAGCAACCAGACTCAAGGGACCCTTGAACATGTAGAAACAGACAGAAAGTATACAGCCTGAAGGCTGAAATCCTTAATCCTGTGAATAGGAATATGTCATCAAGATTTCTGTAGATTGAACTTCTTGTTCCTCTTGTGAGAAAGAAATACTGACAACATATGTTGAGAGGCTACGTAGAAATCCAACTTCCACCTGTCCCCGCAGTGAAGCTTCCTGCAGAGGAATAGACCAGGTATCATGGAGGGGCAGAGCTCGGGTCTTTTAAACTGCTTTTCAGGGACAACTGAACAGGAGCTAGGACAAGATTAGGCACCTGTCTCGATAACAGAAATACCTGCAATCAGAATAGACAGAGTAAAAACATTTGTGCATTTGTGGAAGGGATTTGTAGTTTATAGTTTTGAGTCACAAGCTAATTAATATCCAAAAGGGGGTTGAAGGAAGCTGTCTTTCCAGGCAAATCATTGCATGACTATCCTGGGGGACAGTTCTTCAGGCATCTGGCTCCTTCAGAGTTGGCTTTTCTCAGAGATGGAGGACTGGACTGTGAGGGCTGTATGGGGTGGAACCGGCCTGGTAGTCCCTTGCTTGCCATATGTCCTACCTAAATAATGGGTCTGATGAAAACAATCATTAAAAACTGTGGTCTGCTCATCAAGAGACTGTGTCGCGGTTGGCATCTACCTCCAGTGGCTACGTCCCACCTGTGTAACACCCCTCTGTGCTTCTGGGTAGGAAGAGAGAGAGAGAGCATCTTTTACGGCTCCTTGTGCTTACGTCTATGTGCAATACAATGCCTGATTTCAGTGGTGACTGAAGTGTTGCCTGAGCCAAAATTTGCCTAGCAGTTGCTGAGTTTGCAACATAGTTTGAAAGCAGAAAGGGTGAAAAGTGCTGAATGGGGAGCAACACACATTTTTTCATTAACAGGGAAATTAAGAAGTTGTTGGATGGTCTGGCAGTGCAAAATCCAAACGACAGGTTTTCTGGCCTGAAGTCTTCCTTCCGCAGGTCACAGAAGGATAATTCAATATTGCAACCATGGGTATTTGACTAAGGTGGATTAATGGACTACACTGTGTCTTTACCTCTTCGCATCTAATATTGTGTCAAATACCATTAGTCAATAATTGTTAGTACTCTTGGCCTACATTCCTGCTTATTTGTATATCTATATTCTGTAAAGCTGTATCTTCTTTACTTTTAGCCTGGTGAAAGATGCTTTCTGATGCTTTTCATTTGCAGGCAGAGCTGGATCACAGACTGAGTCATCACACTTCAGAGAATGAAAGTGCCTGGGCTCAACGCAGAGATCACTGCCTGTTTCATCTAAACCTTTCTAGCCCAGTAGGTACCAAAGCATCCCACACCCACTGCAGGCTTTTAAGAGAAGGGCAGAGTGATCTGGGCATGAAAATCTGGATGGCAGCTTTAACACCCTATAGATTTGCAGTCCTAGGGACTGACATGGCTCTAAGCCTGTTGGCCTTGAGCCATCCAGGGAGCTGGGAATGGCTCAGCACTGCACCCAGGAATGATGAGTGAGGTCCTCGCTGTCCTCTCCTTCCAGTGCTGTTGTCCAGCACTGCTCTTGCCAAACAGAGAAAGGAGGGCTGACCTGCTTTATTTACCATAGCAGTCGTCGGAGTGGTGCAGGACTTGGTCATATGCCATACCAGCATTTCAAACAGCTACATGGATTTCTTTCCAGAGGGCAAATGGAATGGAGTAGAGGATTTCCTGAGATGGAACCAGGTCTGCAAAATAGCCACACAACTATTATTGAATTCCCACTTTCATAGCATCTGTAACAGCCCATGGTCTGTAGGAAAAAAAAAGAGCCAAACTGTACCTGTGCCATTTAGAAACAGAGAAAGAGGGGTCAGCTTACTCAGTGCTGATCTTCGTGGTAATTCACCTTTTCACACACTGCATCTTCAAAAAGTGGGAAGGCATGGGACAAATTTCCATGGCTCCTTAACTCTGACCTTTCTTTCCCTTCTGGAGAGCCTACAGGGACCAGTAAGTTTTCAATAGTGGCTGGGGAGAAGATGAAGGGGATTTGGGAAACAGTGGAGGTTTTAGCAGGAGGAGAATTTGTTTCTTTGTTGGGTTATTCACTTTGGAAGGATTTATACTACCTATTCTTGGACTTTAAAAGAATGAACAAATAAACGTAGTCCATGTGATACCACAAGATGATCAGGTTTAATGTTATGAGGAAGGGGGTGCTTTCCAGCACTCTTACTCCTATGACCAGGGACATCGTTCAGATATGTTGGAAGTAGGCTGAAGTACATCATTCAGGACTGTTCTGGCACACACTGAACTCCACAGCTAACCACTCAAATGACTGTAAACAGGAAGATGATTTACTATGAGGTCAAAAATAAAAGTTTAAAATAAGAGCTTGAGGCTTTCTATGAATAAATTGCCGTTATCAAAATCCATGGCTGGCTGTTACAGTTCAGAGCAGCTGAATTTTGACAGTTCGGAAGGAGAACTGATGCACCTTGCAGTGTTACTCCCACTGTTTAGCACCATGTAGAGCTGCACTCTGCCTGCTGTTGGGAATGGAGCCTAAACCTCCTAACAAATAATCTTTCTTGCAAACTGGACAGACTTTTTGTCATTTGAAATACAGCAGTATACACCCAACTTAACTTCTTCTAAGTACCAGCCACTTTTGGTTTATCTTTAATTTTTAGATTGTTTTGAAGATCTTGGTTATAACAACAGAGTAGTACACAGGATTTTTAAGCCTTTATTTCCACTAAGACAAAGCTTATGCAGTTGTTTTTCCTCCTGTTGTCAGTTATTTCCTCCCAGTACTTCTCAAATCCATCTTTTTGACCAGTCTTGACAAAGATGGGGAGCCTGGAACTTAGTAAGTGCCAGTGAGTTTCAGATAAGCAGAGAAGAGAGAAGTCAGTCCATCTCACCACCGCAATGAAGTCTCCAGTGCGAGTTCCTTGGTTACCTGCCTGGTTTGACCCACCAGCTTCCCAGCGAGAGTGTGGGAGCTGGCAGCATGGGTGTACTGCCTGGGGCTGCATCACTTCTCATAGTCCTGGTTTCATTCAAGAATTGAGGAAACTAAAAAATGACGTTTATGTCTTGTGTTCTAGAAGGGAATCATCAGATTCAGAGAAGCAGTTCCTTGTGCATTCAAGATGCCATATAAGAAGGATATTTCAAGCTTTTACTGCACCCAGAGAGGTAACTTCTTGTTCCACAAGCAAGAAATGATGCGTCAGGTTAATTCCTTGTTCCCTGCCACACTGGCTGCTCCCAAGCTTTTATCGGCATCTTTCTGCTCTCAGACTGACAATTTAGTACGACTCCAACAGCAACATGACCGAGCTGGACTCATGGCCATATCTGCGACAGCGCTGCCTCCCTTTGGGGCCATCATTATTAGTCTGGGAGACACTGGACTACACCGAGCACCCCATCAGCTCCCTACTCACCTTCCCATGTCCTCCTTCAGAAAGTACAAGGGCCTCCCTTTGCCCAGGGTGCTGTAAACTCCAGAAGCTCACAAACAACAAAAAGCACACCAAAAAGACCATGAAGTGGTACTTAAGTATCTCCAAACTGGTACCATGAGGTACTGAGTGTCTCTTTTGTCCATCTCTTGGCCCATAATGTTTGCAAGCTGAGTTGTTTGGAGTGTTGCAAGGTCTCCAGGACATGTCTATGCAGAGGAGTTTTGGTCTCACAGCCACAGCTGTCACCGTGTAATTCAGCTGAGTCCAGTTATGGCAGCCTGGATGAGGGTACCAGGAGTGACCTCCCAACATGGCTCGTTGCAGTGAAGGAGCTCTGTGTGCCCGTGTCCCTTTGGTCTTCCTCCAGCCCCAGAAGTTTTTCTCCAAGGATGAAGGGGAGTCACAAGAAGGTCCTCTCTCCATTCCCAGGTCTGGATCAGTCAGGCAGCCTTTTTCTCCCTGCTTATTCTCAACCTTATGGGTTCGGAGCCAGAGCTCAGAAGTGGGAGCTGCTCATCCTTTTTCCATATGAGAATAGGGAAACAAGAGCAAGCAGAGCTCTTCTGTGCCGCTGGGCTCTCTCTCCCATCTACTGTAGTCCAAGTCTGCTGCTTTCCCGATTTTCTGCCCCAGGGTCACCTGGCAGAGTTGCTAAAGCAATGCTCTGCTAAAGAGGTGGTGTTAGTCCTTGCCGGGGCATCGTGCCCAGGCAGAGGGTCCCCATGAGTGGACCCAGGCATCTTAAGCAGCTGAAGCATTTTGATTTCACTTATAAATCTTTCCAAGGGTGATTTTAGCAAGGCTAAATTCACTCCCTGCCCTCCTCTTCTAGCATCATCGATCGTGATGTGCACCCTGCAATTATGACCCACAAAAATTGCTCCTGGCCCTATTCATCATGCCCACAACGGAGCTGAAAATAGTAACACCAGCGCAGGAAAGCTGAAGTCAGCAGAAATATTTCCAGGAAAAGAAATTTCCCTTTGCTTTTCTGCCCTCAGGCTCAGGCTGGATCCTCCCCATTGCTCCTTCGACCCAGCTGGGACTGCGGGGCACCCAGGCAGGCAGGCAGCAACGCTGTCAGCTCTCCAGCTTTGCTCCCCACTCCAAGCGTAGCAGGAAGCCTGCCCTGAGTTCAGGAGCTCACAGCTGACATGGAGAACTGAAAGGAGATTGGAAAGTGAGACTAATCCTTGGCAAAGGTGTTTGACATTCCAGTGCTATTAAAGCTGTCAGATATAAAAAGCACTGGCCTGTTTGATTATTTTGTGGGTGAGCCCAGCTAGCTGGGTTTCTTCATCGTGGGAACTGGAATGCTGTTGCTTTCTGATGCCATGAGTCACTGTTTTATAACTCTGTTTAATTGTCATTTCTTTGCTGATATTCTCACTGCATGTGCTTGGGTCAGAGCTGAGCGACATGAGCTGGAGTTCATTCTGCGTCTGGATTCCGTCATCAAAAATGAAAATATTTTTAGCCTGAGCTGAACTGCTGCTATTCTTAGCTGCTTGACTGGAGCCTTTTCTGTACTCTCCTATCTTCTCCCCCTTGTAACTCCTGAGGCTTTTTACTTTCTCTCTCCCAAAGCTTGCTAATGAGGATATTGAGAATATATCACTGCTAGTAGGGGAGGGACAGCCTTGGGATTGCACTGAATGTTGAAAGACATTAAGAATAAATTCTTTTTTTTTTTTCACACAATGCCCCAGACCCTAGACCTTATAAAAATGAATATGCTCAAGACTTTATGTAGGAAATCATCATCACTGAATTATTGTGGGGGAGGGTGTTTACTTTTAAAATAAATCTGTTCCCAATTTTTTTTGTTGTTGTTTTTCCATATAGGGTCTGGCCTTGACTTGCTTAGATTAAGAAAAGACTTAAAGGCGAGACACATACAGCTTCTGACCTCTTACATTTGAATGGTGGAGGATGAAATAAAGGGGAGGTGAAGTGATGAGAGATCCCTGAAGGCATCAGCACCACCATCAAACCCAGGTCTTCTCAGCTGGGGTTGAGGTAGCCTTTGTGCTGTGGCTGTTGTTGCTCTTACTGAGAGACATTCTCTCATTTTCCCTACCTTCTGTGCCGCCTCCTGAGAGAGCTGCTGGTTTGAGATTGTGCTGCAGGGGGGAAAAAAGTGAGCTGCTAATGCTCCTTATTTTCCATTCTTTTCCAACAAGAGATATTAAATTAACCCCAGAAGTTGCCATTTGAAGCCTTAATTAATTGTAAGAGGTTGATTTACCTTGTGTAAATCATCTAATGATTCAGCATTAGGGCAATATATAGAAGAGCTGTTCTTATCACCCTGAATATTATCCGTACAGATCCATGCCACAAACCTGGGAGGGGGGACAGATCGTTTCTCTGATTTAAATAATGTATAACAGTAGTGCTGATAATAATACTATACACAGCTCAGGCGTTAACAGAATGGGATTTCTCTTGACATATAGGTTTCTCTTGAGATACCGCCACGCCATGAAGCTGCCAGCTGGGGGTCACTTCTGGGGCTTCATGGCAGCCAGGCAAGCAAGCCCTTGGACGCTGCACTGAGATAACTTCTAATGCAGAGGCACAGGAGCCTTTAGCTACTCAGCTCAGTGGCTGTTTCTGACCGTGGTTACTCAGGCTGGAAGGCAAAGAGGACAGAGTTTAGCAAACTCAGGCTACCTGCTCGCTCTGCCCACAAGGAACACGGAAGTGGGTGGATAGTTACGTGGGGCCCTGTAAGGAAGGGAAGAGCATCATGGTGACTCCCAGAGCTCTTTCCTACAGTTTTCCCACTAATCAGGAGACACATCTGTGTCGTGGTTTAGCCCCGGCAGGCAGCTGAGCACCACACAGCCGCTCACTCACTCCCCCCAGGTGGGATGGGGAGAGAATCAGAAAGGTAAAAGTGTGAGAACTCAGGGGGTGAGATAAAGACAGTTTACCAGGTAAAGCAAAAGCCGTGCGCGCAAGCAAAGCAGAATCAGGAATTCACTCACTGCTTCCCACGGGCAGGCAGGTGCTCAGCCACTGCCAGGAAAGCAGGGCTCATCACGCGTAACGGTTTCTTGGGAAGACAAACGCCATCACTCCCAACGTCCCCGCTTCCTCCTTCTTTCCCCCAGCTTTTATTGCTGAGCATGACACCACATGGTGTGGGTGTCCCTTTGGTCAGTCTGGGCCAGCTGTCCTGGCTGTGTCCCCTCCCAGCTCCCTGTGCACCCCCAGCCCCCTCGCTGGCAGGGCAGCAGGAGAAGCTGCTTGAAAAGTCCTTGGCTCTAAGTCCTGTGCTGCAGCAACTAAAACATCACCACTATTTTCATCAAAAATCCAAACCACAGCATTGTGCGAGCATCTGCGAAGAAAATTAACTCTATCCCAGCCCAAACCATGACAATCTGTCTTTACCGAGAGCTCTGAGCATCTTCCAATGTTCTTGACAGGACAAGAGGCAATGGGCACAAACTGGAACATAGGAGATTCCCTCTGAACATCAGGAATCACTTCTGTACTGTGCAGGTGATGGAACCCTGGCACAGGTTGCCCAGCGAGGCTGTGGAGTCTCTCTCCTTGGAGATCTTCAAAAGCCACCTTGCCATGGTCCTGGGCAGCCTGCTCTGGGTGTCCCTGCTTGACCAGGGGTTGGACCAGATGGCCTCCAGAGGTCCCTTCCACCCACAGGCATTCTGGGGTTCTGTGAATAGCAGCTGCAGCCGCAGAAGTAGCAATATATCCACATAAACATTTCCATTCTCTACCTTCCCACAACTTTGCTTCCAGATTGTGTACAGCTGGGATGCAGTGGGTAAGAGGGTGTTCAGTCCTTCCCCAGGCCTGCGATACAATATCCCACAAACAGTTCAGGACAGAAATAGGAAATCTGTCCCTGTGGAAAGGTTAATTCCACACTTTCTAAAATTAGGAACCAAAGGATTTGCTGGAAGTCCCACATCCACCAAGACGCTGACACTTTCAAGTATGTTCATCTACACAGTACAAGAGTTTTCAGAGGATTATAAAGTTCCATGGAGATGGGAAAAGGTCTCCCTTGGCCTCATGGGAGGCTGTCTGGGAGCCTCTTATGGATTCTTTGGTCTCTGCATCTGCAGCTCCACATCTGTGAAGGCTGCAAATCAGAGTAGCCAACAGAGGTGCTTTAATACACGATAGCCGGCAACAGCCTGTAAGGGCTTTATGCAGCTCAGAAATGTTGCTCAGCTGTGTGGCTACTTCCTCCAGCTCAACATCACTTAAACCTCAGCAGCACACCAACACACCCAGCACCCAGTGGGCACCGCGCTGTCCTTTCCCCCTGCATTGTAAATCCCAGAGCGAAACCACTCTTCATAGGGAAGTGATGAAAAGTGATGCCTAGGAAACAATCTATCTTCAGGAAAGTGTTACAAGTGGAAAAATGGTGGCACATCAGAATAGACCTGTTATTGACAGTTTCAGTGCTGCTGAGTGTCTAGGCTTGCAAAGCGCAAGGGTGAGACTGACAGGGACATAGTTTTAAGCAGTGTGCATGTATGGGTGTGTGCATGTTTTCAGATTCTTTAAATAAGAAAATACGATAATATAAGAAAAACCTCACAGAGAAACGGTGCGTTTAAAGGTTGACAACATGACAAATGCCAATGCATTTCTTCAATTCACATTTCTGCTTCTCTGTTATCCTAGAAAGACTTTTATTCTTTTAAGCTGCAGTACAAATCTATAATCCTACCTGCTAGGTAGATCAGTGAGGAAAGCACATTTACTGCTGTTCCTTATCAGATCCCAGGGGCAGAATATGAACTATGAGAGTGTTCCTTTCACCATAACAGTCCTTTCAAACAAACACTTGCGGAAGAAGAGCGCGACAGTATGTTACATCAGATTACTTTCCAGATAGGAATAACAAGCTGACAAACCACAGCGAGCAGCTAGACTTAATAACAGATTTGGTGCTGTTGGATCACCTGACATCACCCATTGCCATACCACACTGGTGCATCAGCACTCCTCTTACTGACTTGCAAACTAGACTTAGCTCTATCCTCCATAGGACAGTTATACAAAAATAGATCATTTCATTTGCATTTTAATGTGCCTAAAATTTTCAGGAGCTGAGCAGCAGAAGGGAGGCTCCAGTTCCCCTTCCCTGTATCAGAGGTGATGAGATTTCAGTGTCTCTGTAGGCTTGCTGCCCACTATGACCGTTTTTAATCTGTCATCCACTACATCAGCTGCATTATTGCTGTGTTTGAAGCTTCATGAAAATTTTTGATTTTCAGCTGGTGTTTGGTTTTCCAGCCACTTACACAAGAAAGAGGCAGGAGAGGTGAGAGAAGCCCAAGGGCTTTTGGGACTGAGCTCTGACAAGACGGATTTTGGTCACTTACGCACAGCCACAGCATCTTGACGCAGTCTCAGCTGGGTATGGCATGGGGAGCAGGCTTCTCCTGGGGCTGCAGCATGGAAATAAATGAAGAGATGGTTTCCATGTCGAGTTAACACTGAGGCAATGTCCTGGCACACAGCTGGGGAGAGCAGGCTTAGTGAGTTCTCCCAAAAACTTAGTTTCCACTTGGAAAAACAATTAACAGAAAAATTGCAGCCAGCCTTAAAGAGAAAATACACACTAATACTGCTACCATCTACTCCCACTTACCTCCCGCAGAGCCTATAGTGAAAGCAGTAGGCGCTTGTAACTATTGAGGATGGCCCCAAGTGGCCCTGTTTTGGATCTCTGCGCTCTCCTGTGATCTGATGGCCAAATTAAACACAAGTGAGGATATATTGCATCTCACACAGCAAGCACTGTTTGATGATCTCCAGGTGCGGGTTCATCTTTAATTACTGTCCTTGCTTTTATTGTTATCCCCCTCTGACCTTATCGGCCACAGCTGGTGCTTAGTACACAGACCACACAGTACTGGCAAGAACTGCAAATGCAGGTGAGAATTTGAAAAGAAAGAGATTCATTTGCAGGAGTTTGGAAAGTCTGCAGAGTCTGGGATATATTCAGCAAGCAGTATGTAGTTCCTCAGGAAGCTTTGATGAACAATTATTATTTTTAGCTGTGAAGTGGCACTTCAGCATTAGAGCAGCAATGGCTGTAATTTTAATCTTAATTTGTATTATTAAAAGGTGAATATAGGCATTTCTTTATAGTCAACCTCGTGTAGAAACTTCTACAGCAGCTTCAGGGTGCTCTTGATAATGCTTGAAAACACTTGTCTCCATTGCAAAGCAAGAGTTAACTTGTGAGTTACTTGTGGCAGAGCAGGAGAAAGTACAGAAGTCCCTTTCAGCCATTTCTTACAGCTGAATTACAAACTTCTATTCCGTAAGAAATCAGGAGTTGAAAATGTGCTTGGGAAACTACTTTTTTCTTGCATCTCTTGAGTGTAATGACGAAGTTCCTGTTTGCTCTAAAGTGGTGGGATCATGCACTTCATGAAAATACACCAGTTTGGAAAAGATCATTTCTCTGGTCTGACCACCTGTATAATATTCTTACTGCTGCAGCATGTTGGTGTAAATCATGTCAGCAAGGCGGAATGGCAGGTTTATTGCTTGTCTCTTTCTCCGACAGAGAATTTGGCATTTCAGAGCTGACACTTGCCCTAATTAGAAGTTATTTTCCTTGACAATGAAAGCTTGTTCTCCCAATTATTTTTTCTAATAAACAAATTCAGTTGCTTGTAACTTTGCCATTCAGTTGTCACTCGAACTAAGATGGTTCCTCAAAGACTGTAAATTCAACACTTTGCCTTCCAACTCTTTTCTGGTTTTCCCTAGTTCATTTAATCTAATATCAGATGGTACAGAGTTTGTGCCTCTACCTCCTTTTCATTTCATTTTTGAGTCCTTTTTCCCCAGTATTCTCTTGAAATCCAATTTCAAAGTGCCAAGGTGCTGCCAGAGTTATCAGTGCAGCAAATAAATACTGAATGAGGTTTTCTCCAAAAGGACTGACTGGTTAATCATGCTTACCTGCAATACATCAATATGTGGAATAGTGTATGTGGGTCAGGTCACTCCGTCTCCAGAAGGATACAGTACAACTTGAAACAGAACTGAGGAGGGCAACAAGCATGATGTCGTAGCTCTGGCACGAGGAAAGGCTTTAAAAGAGACCTCAGTCTGGAATGAAAACAACAGAGAGGGGATGTGACAGACATCCGTAAAATTACCAACATCAAGGAGAAGGCGGAAAAGAAAGAGTGTTCATTACTTTTCATAATACAAGCCATGGGAAGAATCCAATTAATTTAGTAGGTGGTGGGTTTAAAACAAAGAAAAGGATGTGATGGCTAGCAGCAAGTGCAACTCCGCAGTTGGGCTTCTTAAAAGAGGTCAAATGTAAAAACAGGCTCCAAAAGGGAACAGATAAATTCAAGTAGTAATGGACTATCAGTAGCTATTAATCACAGTTATCTGGGTGAAGTTTTTTTCAAAGAGATCATCAAAGCACTAATTAAAAGACATTACAATTACTTCAGGGGGTTACTATGGACTAGCTCGTCTGGCTCTGAGGGCTGAACACCCATCAGAATTGGGAGATGCTCCTGGAGCACAACTCTCACTTTCTTTCAGCTGAAAGAAGCCCAGGTCCTGCCCAGTAGTTCTCTGGGACACAAACTGAAGCACAGTAAGCCAAAGGGATTGAGATTTGGTTCTAAAGTGCACTCCTGATCTGAGCTGCAATGCACGTGAAGGTTCACCGTTACACTGCTAGGGACAAAAGAGCGCCTTGACTTCAGTGGATTCATTTTCTTTGGAAGGGGAGGGTGAGAGCTAGATTATCCTCTTCTCATTGGAATGCAGAATATAGGCATGAAATGCGTTCAGTGTATCTAAATACAGGAAATGGCCAAAACATATAGTGCCACCATGAAGCATCCATAGAGGTGCGTTAAAGGTGACCGTGTGGGAAGTGGGCTTTGGGTGGAAAGTACGTTTGGCTCTCAAGAGTAGAAAATGGGTATGCCTCTTATAGCTACCACAATGGTTTGAAATTTTCTTCCTGCAGTGACCTGTTTTCACACTATACGCCCTTTTCTCCTGATCTAATGGCAGAAATCTTAAGGGTCATATGTGAGTATTCACTCATTCACGTTGATCGAGGACTAGATTTGAGCTTTGAATTTCCTTTCTTTTAAAGCAATGCAGCACATAAAAGCTGCCTTGCTTTGATATACCAGAAAAGGGGAAATAAAACAAAGGAACATGGAAATTTTGAGGTTTGATCCTTTTTGATGCAAAGGTATACTGCTGTTTTTCACAATGTCTTACCCTTCATGTCCTAGGAACATATAAAAAAAATGGTTTGAGTTTTTAAATTCAGAATATATGTATGAAACAGTGTTTTCCTCCACTAGCCACCTCCAAATGCCAGAGTGACAGTGTAGGACAAAAGCTATACATTTTTCATACTTTGTGAGTTCCACTTTTTAGCTGCATGCTGCAGTGATGTGTTAGCTGATGAACATTTATTTCTCTTCAGCTACCAGCCTCTTGTCTGGAAAGGGTAAATCTCATGGTTTCAAATGCAGAGAATCTGCTGATTCTCATGGTGTTCATCTTGGTTCCCAGCTGGTGTTATTTAGGAAATTTTATTTCCAGAAACTTCAGTATTTTATAGTAACTTCACACTTTTTTCTGTTTTTAAAAGTCTCTCTCTTTCATGATTGTATGAAAAATTGAAAAAAACAGCCAGAACAAAATGTACAGGCTCAAGCAGCAGAGAACAAAACAAAAAGATGTTAAAATATTTATTAAAAGCCTTAAAAGGATTACATCAGTGGCTGAATTTTTTGGCGAGAACAAAGGTATTTTAAATGCAGCTGTTTGCTTCCACCTCACCTGGGAATGCTTTATGGCATCACGCATTTCTGCAAAACTTGAATTCTCTCTGGCATCTTGTTGAATTAGCTATTAGTTAACTGATCGCTTAACATGAAAATCATATGCTAATAGCATGATAGTATTATTCAATTGGCTACTACACATAATTTTGCATGACATTGATAATTTCCCTAGAGAAATGTTAGGAGATAGGTACAATGTACAAACAATAGATTAAAAAAAAATAAATAAATCAAGCTTCAGAATTATAATTTAAGAACCTATTTTGGGGTAATAGAAAGGTAAAGAAAAGCAAATGAGAAACAGACCACAAGGCACACCTGGAAGACTCCTATCTGCTTCTTGATAGGCAATCAGTCAAAAAAGAATATGAGAGATTGCTAATGAGATGCAGTATTCAAAAACAAAACAAAACAACAGCAAAACAAAAACAAACCAGCTGTTTTCCAAAAACGGAGATTTCAGTTTTGTACTTTTGTCAAAACTAGCCACAAATCTTATTGCGGTCTGCAAGGAGGGAAAGCATTGGTTTTAATTTCACTGGGGTAGAGATGTCCAGATCCACGGGTCAAGCCAGTTCACGTCAACCTCTGGAAGTCAGCAATGTCCGTTCAGTTTTTACAGCTCTTTACCAGACAGAGACTGATACCAAGCTTAGCACATATCCTGACCGAATTCTGTAGTAACTCCTTCAAAGCATCAGGTATGTTTTGAGGTCCTTATGAATTTGTTTTTACAAGCCCCTACCAGGGAAAGAACCATTATTATTGCCATTTTGCAAGTGGGTATCTATGGCACAGGCAGATGAAGGATTTAACCACGCAAGTGGCTACTGTTTAGCAGACCCATGGTCCTTTCTCATACTTAGAGCCTGTAGTAAGCGTGATGTAGTTTGATTTTCTTTGATTCTAACTCAGATGCTAACCTGATTTGAACTGCATCACTGGAATAAGTATCTTGCAAGGATACATCATTACAAATAATGAAACCAAGGCGAAATAGTTCAGCAGTCAAATAATGCTGAGAAAATTCTGCCGTTAAATTCAGAATTTCCTTAGCCAAAACATCTGGACAGTATTAGGAGAGGGAAACTACTTCCAGTGCACTGAGTTACCAGTGACTGAGAACCACTCCCAGCTCACGCAGGGTGCCAAGGCGTGCTGCCCATGATGCTCCTATTCAGTCTGCCTCATAGCTGATTGATGGAACACCACGTTTTTCTGCACGGTCTTTTCTGTATCTTTTAGTAGTACTGCTAGATACAAAAGGGGTGACAGCTCAGCCTTACAAGAGTTTCACTGCAAACTGAATTGTCCTTGGGGGCCTTCTAGCCATCAGTGACAGTCACATGCCTCAGATCCTTGAAAATGTGTGTCCTGACTTTTTTCCAGCAGTGAGAATCTATAGTTTCAGTTGAATTAGATAAAAAGCTACATCTAATTGAATCCTGTCCTTTCTCTGTCTCTTCTCCCATCTGCACAAGAGACTTACACGTATTGTAATGCCTTTTTGGGTTGTGAACCAGAGTTCATGTGGTGCACAGGGCAAAACAATACAGAAGACTCTTTCACTGCAGCTTTCCCTAACCTTATTTATGAATTACTTTCAAAAATTAAGGGAGGGATTCACCTAACTTCAGCCTCCAAAAGTTCAGTCGCCTCTCGAAGGCAGTCATATAGTTCCTTCTGTACTCAAAGGAGAGAGAAAGGCAGCCTAGAAGCTGAGACATGACATGCCTCTGTCCTCTGTCTGACAAGTCCTCTGTCTAAGCCAAGCAGAGTGATTCCACCTTTGGAGAGGTGGGTGGATGGATGGGTGGATGGATGGATGGATGGATCTCAACTGAACCTTCTGGCCTCTGTGCTGCCCCTCCCCTGCTCATCCACCCTCATCGTGCAATCATGCCCTGAGGTTCAAAAAAAAAAAAAAAAGACGTGGTAGGAAAAGCAGGAAATGTTTCAAAGGCTCGTTGAATGTTTGATGGAACTGCTTAGTATCAACAGTCTATTAGTCTATTCATAGAAGTGGGTTGTTTTCTGAGTCATGATGTCTGCTGAGATATACAAAGTACTTCAAACTACTAGTTACTAAAGAATCAACCAACTTGATGACTGAAGCCTTTACAAGACAGACAGCTAAAAGAATATAATAAGAGGAGCAGGATGTCCTCAGCTGGCATATATGTTTGAAAGAAAGATGTGAATGGCTTTTATATTAAGACTAATTAGAAATTTCAGTCACTTGATTTCATGTCAGATCAGTGGAATCTCTCCAGCTTTGACAATATTATTCTTTTTGCAATTGTGTGAGTACATGCAGCCCTACAAATACACAAAGCTCTTCCATACAGGAGGAAGCGTGCAGCATGACCCTGTCTTTCTACCATTTTGGCTTCATGTAAGAGAAAAGGCCCTTTTCCAGCCTGTTGGCATGCTATTGTACTTCATTGCCAGCATAAATATCTCTCTGCTGGATATTCAAATGCTTCGAAGAAGGAGCTAAGGAAACTCATTTTTACCAAGTTTAAAGGATTCTGAGATGTTTTTGAGCACCCATTCCCACGGTTACTGCAGAAGTGTTTTAAGTTGCCAGGCAGACTCTAAAGACTTACTAGCTAACTGGTTCAAACAAAGTTTTCTGAAGATCCACAGTAAAATTACATGAAAAAGATTAACATTTTATTTTATTTTATTTTATTTTTTGTAATGCAAAAAAGTGACTATAAAAACCAGCAAAAATGATAAAAAAAAACCCAATCTTCAAAATCTGGACTGAGCGCAATTCATCCATGTAAAAACACGCTAAGTGTCAGGGATCAATGGAACCTTCCTCCCCAGCCCTGCACCTCTAATCTGAAGCACAGACTTATTTCTGAGTTCTGAAAAACTTTTAATGTATCTGATTCTAGTTCCTAGAAACACTACAGGGACTGGCTTTGGAGGTTCCTGGGACAATGTTGTCTCTCTCAGTAAAGATTCCTGGGCACCTTAATGCCTGTAAGTCTCTCACTCTTGCTAGCACAGGACAGCTTGAAACTCAGTGTACCTACCACAGGCCATTAAGTTTTGTAAGTTACTCCTGAACTGAACCCAATAAATTTCGTTGAATAAAATAACATCATTATAACCATAACTCCATACGCCATTTCATAGCAGTTATAAAACATAATGTTAAAGTTTAAAGATCTGATAATTTAGGAATTGTTAAACTTTCACACTTCTTGCGAAATGTAAATCATCACCTCCCAGGGTGATAAAATTCTAACTCTTGCCCTTGGTAGGTTGTGTGCTATAAAACCTTTCATTTGCTGGCAGTCTACAATTGATTGTTAGCAAGATTTAGGCAATATGGTTAAAATGCAGAAAGGAGGGAGCCTGATATTAACATATCTAAATTCATTTACCTTTTGTTTTCACTGATTTTTATCTCTAATGATTGGTATCTAATAGCCCAAAACAACGTTCTCACCCTGTCGTGCTGAGTCCTGAACAGATGTGTAGTAAATCTCTGCAGAAACTTAAGACCTAACAAATGAAACAGTCTTTACATGACTGCAAGAGATGGTGTTAGCAGGCACTTTACACCGTAGCAGTACTCACCCAGAACCTCCTTCCAGTGAACTTTAACTAATCCAACCTGGTTTAAAGTAACACCAGAAGAGGAGTGTCAGGTACTAGCCAGGTGCTGTTACAACTGAGAGCTGTCACTCAGGCTGGCCACAACTGCAAAACAGCAATATTCATGGCTATCCAACTCACAGAATCCGTCCCCAAAGGGCTCTCCAGCTTCACCCAGAAAGTCTGTAGGCACGGGTAAGTACGAAATCCCAGTCACCTACTCCAGTGCTTTAACCTCAGAAAGGGATGTTTTTTTCCTTCAGCTCATTCAGCAAAGAGGTTGAAGACATTAGGAGAAGTCAAAGGAGGACCATATCCACAATACTGCAAAACAGTCCATTTGGTTTCAGTTCTTCTTTGGAAAGATGTCTGAAAAGATTGACTATTTCTCTCATCTTCTGCTGGCTATTTTCACATACCACTAGTTCCTGACTTGGATGGTCTTATTTGGCACAGTCTGAGCTCCTAGCTCCTAGTCCTTGCAGAAAAACTTGAAAAATAAATTTCTTGATTCAAAAAGCAGACAGAAAGCAAATGAAAAGGATTTTTTTTTTTGTCTAGATCTAGTAGCTTTAAAGATACAATTTCTGTGTCTGTATTCTATTTTTTGAACTTCTAGGTTTAGCAGTTCAAAATGATGCTTCAAAAGAGTTAATATGGAAACTGAGAGCCCTTTACCCAGAGACTGGCATATCTTGTACTTATCAATTCCAAGAAAATTTCATTCCATGGAGAACTCCTCATGCTACCTAGAAAATCACAGAACTGCAGAGCACAGTTGTGTAGGTCTACTGGTAAGGCCCAATTCGGTCCATGCAGGATTGGGTTCATGCTCTCATTTCCAGTCTTCTGGCAGCTCTGCGTTGCTCCTTCTGTCAGCCCGTTGGGTAGGACTGAGTTATCGATGCTGCGATGCACTGTGCCATCCTGCCTGTGATCCTGTGTTCTGCTGCATCCTGCTGGAGGAGGACTCATAAACAGGGAGATGACAGCAATGCATCAGGGCCTGGGAAGATACTTGTTCTGCTTTTGTAACTCAACTTTTGGCAAAGGTAGAGCATTGTCTCAGTTTACAGCCTGGCTTGTTTCCACAGTGAAACTGAACCCCCTCCAAAGTGAAAAAAACAAGCTGTTTACACAAAGGCTCTATGGGATATTTCTGTATAAAGGGTAACTTCTTAGTGAAGTAAGGCAGGAGCATCAGCAATAAAAGGGTTTGCTTCCACATGCAAAGCCCTACTCAGGTGGTGACAGCAAGGAAGTGACTTGCTCCTGACACCAGCACAGGACATGCTCACAGGAGGCGCAAAGGTTTGGGGAACTGCTCTCCTTGGGTAGCTTGGAGCAACACTGGCAATGGAGTCATGAGGTCCAGGGCAACACAGAATCATAGTATGGTTTGGGTTGGAAGGAACCTCTAAAGATCATCTAGTCCCAGTCCTCCTGCCATGGGCAGGGACACGTTCCACTAGATCAGGTTACTCAAAGTCCCATCCAATGGGACTTTGGACCAGATGGAAACTCATGAAAATTACCCCCCTGCCAGCCACATACAAGGTAGAGGAAAAGCCCTGATGTACAAAATTGCTTGCTAGTGCAGACATTGCTAATGTGGGCCATGAAATGACTGCAAACACCTTTATTTTTAAAACCACATCAAATCCCAACTCTAGAAAAGACAGAATGACCATAGTGATGATGTGTAACCGTAACCTCTTAGTTTCTTTTTTTCTCATCTGTAAACCCAAAATAATAACACTGAACCTAACCGCAGATGTGGTGAGGATAAATGAACTTCTAAGACCCGCCTCTTAGCAAAAGATACAGCTTAAAGCCCTTGAGGATGCTGCACTTATGCTCATCACTGGATCTTTTCCATTGATTGCTTTATTTGATCTCTTTCCATTGTAGTAATTCTAGGGGTTAGATATAAAAGAAATGGAAAAATATTTTCAGGTTGAAGAGTGAAGTCAGTAAAATTTGGCCAAACATTCCATAACCAGGGAAGTGATAAAAACCCACAATACTATAAAACAACCAACAAAAGCCAGTGGAATTATTTTCATTTGCCATCTGGTTTTTATAATCTAAATGCATAAATATTAAAGCCAGCAGAGCTGGCTGTTAAAGGTAGGTAAATCATTTGTTGTGACATTCTGAGTGGTGGAAGCATAGACTTTCACCCTGGTGGACTTGGACTAAGCCTGACAGCATGCGTTTGAGTAAAACAAGGCTTCCGGAAGTGCATCTGGTTCTGTGAAGATTTCAAGAGAGGCAGAAGAGTCTCAACTCCACGCTAAGGGTTAGAATGGAAACACTTTAAAGAAAAAAAATGAGATTCTTTCATTGCCAAATACGAGTTACCTCAGCATCAGGAGCTTTCAGAAAAATACATTATAAAGCCATGAGAGCTGGCGGCTGCAGGAGTTTTAAATGACTGCCAATCCGTTCTAGGTTGCTTGTGACTCGTTAAGCGGATGTTTGCACCTCTGGTTTTATGCAGGCTTATCAGTTTCGCTCCTTAATTTTCACACATGCTCTCACTGACGGAGAGTGCACAACCCATAGACAGGCCTGCGAGACAGCATGCTTGGAGTAACACCAAGAACTCCACCTTCACCACTTTCTAGTCCTGTTTAAAAGCAGGTTGGTTTTATTTTTTTCTCTGTTATAAAAAAAACCGCTACTCCCATAACAGGGTATGGATAAAAGATTATTAATATTCAGCCTTGGGAACAAAAATTAGTGCTACATCCTAACAGAAACTGGTGTTCTATACTAACAGATCAGTGTACTTGTATATTTTCCAACCTGCCCAATTTCATTGTTTGGTCCTGACCACAGCTTTGTGAACAAGACATCTTGAGTTATTGCATGGTTGGCTCTCCTCCAGTGCTTGAGTGGAGGATATGAGACGTACCCACACACTCTCCCCCTCTGGACTGGCTGATTGCATGACTGCAGTGCCTAATCTTGGACTTGGACCAATGTGCTAAGTGATAGACTGGTCTCATGCAAAGAGAATGAAAAGACAGCACTGCGCGGGTAGTACATTGTAAATACCATCTTATTTTGCTTTTGGTGGGTCAGTGTTGTGGAGTGCAATCATGTCTACACGAGGAACTCACTTCAGCCAGTACTGAAACCACATTTAGTTGTTACCTTGGTATTTAGTGGTCTGGCTTAGACCACACGCAGATTACGAAGTGCCTTGTGCCACATGGCTGTTGCTGCTGATGGATCTTTGGTTTACCAATGCCACGAAATCTCTCCCTAACCACCTTCTGCTAATCTATAGCATGGAAGAACAGGATGAAGGCATATTCTCACTGGGAAATGAATTCTCATGTTGTTATTCAAGTAGATTTTCAAGCCCCAAATCTTCCACACCTTGCAAGATCAGGAATGGCATGTTTTCTCATATATGCATATTTGTATCTGGCCAAGTCACCCCTTAGGGCTCCACTTGGCAGTGCAGTCAATCAAAACCTATGCTAGAAGAGGAATTTTAAATGGATCTTTTATGTTAAGTTGTATGATTAATAATAGGCTTGTAATGCTGAGGGGGGGAAAAGGAAAAATGAATCCAAGCCTGCTTAGAAATCTATCTTCATTGCAGACTGCCAGATTTTCTGAATGCGGAGTAAATAATTTCTGTCCATAGATATGGAAAAAAACTTACTGTATGATCAAATGGCCATTGCAGAAAAAGGCTGGACTTGTCAGAAGCACCTTCAACTCAGACAATAACCAAACAGCCGAGATGTAACAAGCCACCTCTGGTCAGCTGAACTGTACTACCTGCCCAAGTCATTACAGTAAGAGTCAAGGCCCCAGAGGGGAGGTAGTAGGTCAAAATTAAATGAAAGGCAATAAGACAATACAGGCCAACTTTAATCATGATATGTAAAAGCTTAAGTCAAATAACTTTCCAGCAGGGAAGAGCTAATAGCTTGCCCATAGTCAGTTATTAATAGCCAAGTGTTATGAATTGTTGTTAAAATTGTTTAATTTTGCATGCCCACAGAGCATCCTCGCATCTCAAACTCTCTTGGTAGTCAACGAAGATCAGGGCTTGCAGGGAGCTTGATTCATCCTGCCTATTTTAAACAGCATTGTAAAAAGAGACAAATAGCACATTAAATCTGCCCAGTCCCGTCTGCTGACACCAACAGGAGTCTAGATGAGCAGTTCAGGTGGAGATGGGTAATGCAGGTGGTCAGTATTTACTCAGATGAATCCTGGCCATGCTACCTTGTTAAGGCTCCTTAACTCCATAAATACCTGAATCTTCAGCTGCTTTGGAGTATCTGCTTAATTTCAGATCAGTTCATCTGCAAAAGCAAAAAAAAATTGGGTATTTTTCAAAGACCTGTCCACAGACTGGAGAGCTGAACACAGGTACACACTATAACTCACACACTCTTCAAAATGGTAGTGTTAAAATCTGTAATAACTATTAGCACAAGTTCATGATGATTCTCAGCAGTACTGTTTACTAGGTTGAAAGGTACACAGAGGATAAAAGTCATTTAGCAGTAATCATGCTCCAAAACAGAGTTCAATTACTCAAGGACTTCAAAAGCTTTTCTTTAAGTTGGATTCTTCTACTGGATTATGCACATTAGTTTTATTTTCAGAAACTCTCACACACCACACACAAAACGTGTACCACTTAGCCCTGATTTGACTGGACAGCCAATGCACATGCACAGGACGCGTATGTTTTTGTGCAGGTGAGGCCTGGTCTTGCAGCCACTGAACGTGAATAAAAGGAGCTGTTACCTCTAGAGGTGCAAGATCAAATTCAAATGTATCCATGAAAGTGGCTTGTGTCATTTCTGATTTTCCCCCTGCCGCTGTCACCTTGCAGGATATAGCTACACTGTTTTTTTTTCCATACTAGGAGTTTAAATCTAGTAGTGTCAAGCCTCATCTTATGGTTCGTATGTCCTTAGGGTCTGTCCTTTTGTGTATTGCTAAGCCCAAGGTATTTGATATCATCCACCACCAAACGTGATCAATACTGAGCTGCTCCCCCCTTCCAATTCCTGAATTAACAACCACTCTCTCTCTAACTCAGCCCAAGACCGTCTTCTTCCCTTCAGTTTGTGTTTGAATCTCCAGAGCTTTCTGAAGCATGAAAGTTAACATGCAAAAACAAAAAAAACAAACAAAAAAAAAGCCTTTCTCAACAAATAGATCAAATACCATTGTTGCCCTCTCCCTTGCTGTAGCTTGCTATGTCCTCTGCTTACTGTAAGAGTTACAGCTATTTCACCTGTATTATTTTAAATGGCTGCTTCATCTGACCTCAGCATTCATTAAAGAAAATGAAATGGCAAGCAAACAGACTACATGTTGGGTTTTAGGTTTTGAAGTTATGTCAGGAGAATTCATGTAGTCTGTGAACACCACAGTGAAAAATCATTACCTTCCACTCATGATCTCTGTATAGAATAGCTAGCAACTTAAAAGATTTGGGGAAATTGTTATCATCAAATAATTTGATAAAAATGATTGCTCCCCTCCCTTTCTCCAGACTGCTCTGCCTGGGACAGGGACCATGAGAGCCAACAAACAGAAGTCCCATCCTTACCTGCGCAGCATTTCAGAAGGGCTCCTGGTGTATGCAGACTTGAAGAGGTTCCACCTGCTATAGGAGGAAAGGACCTGAGCACCCCTCGTCGGTGCAGGATGGAGTGCCATAGACCTTGCCCAACCATATTTGTGCCCCTCCAGTCTCTGCCATAGGATCTGCCATTCCCCTCCATGCTGTGTAAGCAGAAAACAGTATATGTCTGGGTGTCCTTGAACCATCTCCCAGCACATTGCACCACTATGACGTTACTGCGAGCCAGGAGCTACATGACCTCTGCACATCTTGGGGCAACATTTAATACTGTCCACACTCCCCCATTGGCATGGGTAGTGCTGCCAATGTGCAGTCTAAGAGCACTTCCAGCTCTTCACAAGAGAGCAATGCAGTGAGGTGGAATGCCGAGGGAGGGACCGCGCCTCCAAGCCTTCTGCACCCACCTTGGTTCGGTCCTGAGGGAATTATCTGGGATGTGGCAGCCTGCAGAGAAGCTCCTGAAGAGGAGCAAGTCTAGGCACAGAGGCTGGGCAATCCCCTCGTAGCCTGTGGACTTCCCTCGAGCCAAAGAAGGCCTCTCCAGGCTAAGAAAATCTAAATCAAAGAATTGTACTGTAAATGCATGTTGTCTGCTCTGGACTGCCCCAGCTGAAGTGGTATTGATAGAGTCCCTGAGGCCGGGCTTGGCCTGCCATGGAGACAGGGATGCCCAATGCCTTTGTGAAGCCAAGACCTCTGTATGCAGATTGGCTGTACTACATCTGCTTTTCAAGATGTGGTTAGTCTTTGTTTTCTAATATGCCAAACATGCTGCATCACAAATGATGGGATGGGTTAAACAGCTGGCAAGGAAGTCCACTCTCAAGGACTGTTTAAGGAATAGCATTTAAATGGCACAAAGGCCTCTGAGAATAGGCCAACAAAAGCTCGTGGCTAGAGCCAAAAAAGCCATTATGAGATTAAGAGGCTTTTTCTGAACCCCTGTTCAACTACTACCTAATTTTGCTATGTTGCTGGCTCTCTGGACCATGCTCCTGGACACCAAGCACTGCCCACATGCTGTACAAAGGGGACTTGGTGCCTTATTTTACTGTTGCAAATCCTGTGTGGTTCGGTGCCAAAACTTCTGGTGCCATGGGGTGGTTGTGGACCTGTCCCAGTGTTCAGACCCTGCAGGACCAGGCCATGTGGATGTCAGTGTTGGATTGGGACAGCAAGTACCATTATCAATTAAATTCCTATCTGTAGTTATACATCTGCTTTTTAATGGTTTGAGGGGCTTCTGTATCTGAAAATATGAAATTGTGCTGGACAGGTTTTATAATGAAGGATCCTTTATTTCCTTATTAATGCATGCTTAAAAAACTATCAGTATGGTGGAAGACATTTTGTTTTTAACAGGGATTGAGTAGTAATGAGGGACTTAAAAGGATTCGAATGCTGTAGTGAACATCAATTTTTTCCTTCTTTATTACAGATCATAGGTATGCATGTAATCAGACATAAGGATAAAGAAACTTTGGAGTCTGGGGGAATGAAGGATTAGGGCTTGGATTGACCTGAACCCCTGTGAAAAACTCCTTTTTAACATTTATTACTTGTCTTGGAACACCAGGATTAGACTGTGCTAAGCACTGGACAAAAGAAATAAACAAAATCCCTCCCTGTATGAATTTACCATCTGGAGATAAGTGAGACAGAGCATAGGTCACATGCAGGCACCCTCATGCCTGTGTTCAGAGCTGAGGTTTTGGTCCTCACCTATCTACATTCAGGTTTTGGTATGAATTTCAAAAATGATTCTCTCTCCATTTTGTGGCCAGATTCTGAAAACTGGGCCACAAATGAGCAGTTGTGGAGGATGCATTAGAAAGTCTGGAAGTACTACAAAACCAGGTTTTAAGTGCCTTGGAAAAACAAAGGAAGTAGTTTTTCATGGGAGATGCATACACTCATAACAGCACATTATACACAGCGCTTCCAAACCTCATGAAGCTCGTTGAGCTGGTTTGAGTGCTATGTGGTGGAAGAGGAGATCCACAACAGAGCACGGTCCTGTGTCCTGGGACCAGTCCTGGCTGCTTGTTCCCCACAGTCATTCAGAGGAAAAACATATACTCATGGATAGTAATTGAGGGAAAGAAAATGACTAAAAAATGTTCTGAGAAACAAATCGGCTGTTGATGTGTGCTAGAAATATCTGTGTGCATTCATGATTAACTTGTAGCACTATGAGATCCTGGGTCATGCCTGTGCACACAGGGCCTAGCATCATGTAAAAGAATAATGAATGGTAACACTCAAATGACCTTTTCCCAGTGTATTAGGGAAGCATTGCTGAACATATAAATCACTTCAAAAGTTACCAGAATTTGCAAGCTGTCACACTGAACAGCTATGCTTTTTCTACTGTTCAGTCAAGGGCAATTACAAACACTTTGAATTGTACTTTCCACAGTAACCAAATATGAAGATCATATTTAAAATAAAAAAAAAACAGAGGTAAGGAGTGAGGAAAAACAGTAGCAAGCAGCAAAATGCAGTGTGCTCTGTAGCCTAGAGACATGTAGGAAGGATCAAGACACGTTTCTCCTTTCACTTCCTCATGCCAGTCACTTCCACACAGCATATGTAGCCAAGAAACTGGGGGAACATCCCACCAAAAGTCATAAGATAGCAGCAAGACCACAGCATGGGAGGAAGCGTGATCCAGAGGAGGGTGGGACCAGAGGGGTGATGGTAGCTGTGGTAGCTCCTTACAGAGGAATTCAGCCAATTTAAAAATAGAAGTTGTCAGGCAAAACAGAAAGTCCTGGAGACAAGCAGGTGGCTCAGCAGATTTTTGTTTGAAATGCTAAAGTGGAGGCACATTACCGTCTTCTTCTAGCCTTTCTCTTTCTTGAGATTCAGAAGAAGCCAGGAAAGCATATGGAAATCTCTTGTCTTCCCACTGAGCATTCTCTTTCATGGGAAAATGAAGCTGATGTACAATATGAACTACTGCCTCTGCTCTGAGTGGTGTATTGATGTTCTCTTTGCTCCCACAGTTCAAGAGGTTACTTAGAGGCCAGATATTCTTAAATGTAACATGCTGCCTGTGTCAAAGCAGGCCTTTTCTTTTTAGTTTCTCCAGAGCTCTGAAACACTCCATCTGCATCCCTAATAATGCTTGCAGCCAGTTGCCTCTGGCAAGGAAAAAAGGGATATATTCCTAAGTAACCAGACTATGTCAGAGATGGGAATAGGCAGAAGCAGACAAACAACAGCCAGAACGATCTATCAGTCATTCCCAAGGGGCTCTTAGCAAAGAGCCTTGACGCACTATCTGTGCTGAAATTTACTGGCGGTGTTACCAAATAAAGCTCAAGGCATTGCAAGCAGAACAAAGCGTTTTCATTGCTTATATGCTACATGCAAACCAATAAGCAAGTCGTCAAAGTACATGCTTTTGCAGATAATTAATTTAAACAAACTGGGCATAGACTTTTGTGTCAAAAGTACTCTGCTGTCATTTGGTAGGGAAAGATTCATCAGACCTAAGTATGAATAGCCATAGTGCACGTCTCCACCTGAGCTTTTCATCCTAAGCTCCTGTCACTGTCAATGGAAAGAAAAAATACACAAATTTAAATATGATTTATGTTGTGTATTTTAGATACAGACCTTAGAGTGAGATAACAGACAGCGCAATATGCCTAGCTGTCATCACTATTAAGCTAAGCCAGGTGAGTTTCTCTGATGTACTCTTCTCTACCTTTGATCACATGAACCCTCCCAAAGTAGTAGTTCATCCTAAGAGAGCTTGGTCTGTGTGGACTCCCAGTACACAAAAAAGTACATAAAAAAAAAAAATTCCCCACGCCAAAATCAACATAACATCATCACAACACCAACGGTGGGCAATTCACACACACTCCA
Source organism: Chauna torquata (assembly GCA_013399475.1). Taxonomy (NCBI): domain Eukaryota; kingdom Metazoa; phylum Chordata; class Aves; order Anseriformes; family Anhimidae; genus Chauna; species Chauna torquata. Next base: position 13,450 of record VXAL01014046.1, on the reverse strand, counting down.
CCACTCGTCCCTTCACATTACTACAACATATATTCTTCACAGTTATTAAATTGTGAATTCCTCACAACTATTACTTTCTTAGACAATGTCTAAGGCATGTTTTGCCCATTACATCTCCCAGTTATCACCCTTATCTCAAATTCCTTGAGCCCCATGTCGGGCACCAGAAAGGACTATGGTGGTTTCACCCTGGTGGTGTATGCTCCACCATTCTGCCGTCTCACTCCCCCTCCTCAAAGGAACAGGGGGAGAAAACACGATGGAAAAAGGCTGAAGGGTTAAGATAAGGACAGGGAGGTTGCTCACCAATTACCGTTATGGGCAACACAGACTCAGCATAGGGAGATTAATGTAATTTATTACTATCACTAGCAGACTAGAGCAGTGAGAAACGAAAAGCAAACTAAAAACACCTT